>MINK01190674.1:6545-33629 GCA_001735545.1 Phormia regina | reverse complement strand
AAAAAAAAGTAGTGTGCGTTTATAGGAATATGCTCCAGTGTATGTGCACAAACAGTTTTTCATTTTACATGACTTTGGAATTGTTCATTTTAGTTTCAATTTCATTTCGTTGGTGTTTCTTTTTTTTTTATTCATATACATCACATATTGAAGGGCATGAATTTGACAAGATTAAAAATGTCAACTGGGGTACAATCAATATTAAAAGAATATAAAATCAACGAAGGACAAAGACAAACAGTAACAACAATAGAAAAAACGGAAAAGAAAGTGTAAACAAAACAAACAAAAAAAAAAAAAACAAATGAAAACAAATTTTGATTTTGAAATTTAAATTTTGCTTTTTTTTTAAACTTCATTAAACGCACTTGTCTAATTTCCTAATTAATTTCATACCCTACATGTATTTTGCACTTATATTTCCGCCTTTGCTACTTGTAATTTAACCAACATCATCCCAATCAACCAACAATCAACCTTTATCAAGTCTTAAAATTTATGTTTCCTTAACAGCCACGTAATGTGACATGTGACCTGACTATCAGTATGTCTGTCGGTCTGTCTGTCTGTCATGCAACTATCTACCAGATTGTTGTACAACAATTTCACTTCCACATACTTAACTCTTAACTTACTCAGTGCAAAAGATGTTGTGTACATCTTTGTTTTGTTTATCTTTAGGATCTTGATGCACAATACACAATACAATTGCAACATACTTCTTGCAACGATTTGCAAGATAAAAATAGGAAAAATAAATATATCTCTACTCTACTCTTAGTTAAGAAGTAAAGTCAAAGACTTCATATGATTACATCACAGTCACATTGATATGAGAAACGTTAAAAGAGAATGAAAAAGAGATGAATGAAGGAATATTCGTAATGTAAAACTATGAACTTGACAGATGTGAAGTAAGAGAATTGAATGATTTCAAAATCAATTTTCAATATTTTTTTTTTTTTTACAGAAAATTTTCAATAAATTATTTTAAATGAAATATTTCAAAAAATTACTTTTAATAAATTTTCTTAAAAAGGAAAAATTTTAATAAAAATTATTTTTAAAGAAATCTTTTGATAAAAATTGTTTTATACAAAAATTTCATAAAAATTTTATATGGCATTTTTTATTTTTTATAAAAATTATTTTGAAGAAAATTTTTTATAAAATTTATTTTTTAGGGAAAATTTTTCATAAATTGTGCTTTTAAGGAAAGTTGTTCATGTTTTTTTTTTTTAAGGAAAGCAAATAAATTTTCTTTTGTTGAAAAAATAAATACATTTTTCTTTTGAAAAACAATTTTTTCTTTATAGAAAATTTCCTTTTAATAAATTATTTTCAATGAATTTTCTTTTATACAAATTTTATTTAAAGAAAATAATTAATAAAGTTTTTATAGACAAATTTCCAATAAAATGTCTTTCTGTAGAGAAATTTCAATAAATTTCCATTTTCTTTTATAGAAAATTGTCATTTAATTTTCCTTTTTTAGAAAAATTTCTTTTTGTGGAAAATTTTCATTGAATTTTCTTTTTATAGAAAATTGTCATTGAATNTTCTTTTTATAGAAAATTGTCATTGAATCTTCATTTTATAGAAAATTTTCATTAAATTTTCCTTTTTTAGAAAAAAAATTTTTTGTGGAAAATTTTCATTGAATTTTCTTTTTATTTTTTTTTTTTTTTATTGAATTTTCTTTTTATATTTTAAATTTAATTTTTTACAAAAAAAAAAAAAAAATTATTATAACAATAAATCCATTATCTTCTCTGTTTTGATTATATTACATCTGAATGAAAGACGTTGCAGCTGCAACTTGAGTTTATTTGTGTAGTTAAACGGCATAATAAGCACGACAATATAAACTCTAGGTGACCATAGTGAACTTTCCTTTAAGACATGTGGAACAGTTTCATTAGGAGGGTGCATAACGAAAACAATAAACTTTTTATTTATTTCATAATAAATTCAATCACTACTCTCCCTCGTAATAAAAAATTATATACTTTATCAAGCACTTCTTGAAAGTGGTGTAGTAATGTAATGATATTTCACATTTGTAAAAATTTTTAAATAATTTACTAATTAATAATATATTTTTTATTTATGATAACTTAGTGTTAAATATTTTCCTTTTTTTTAGATATTTGCAATTTTATTTAAATAATTTATTCTGTTAATGAATTTTCACCCCTTTAAAATCTACAGCTCCCCTTTAAAATCTACCCAAATAAAATTTTTCTTTTTTTATAAAATAAACTTCCCATTTCATCTTTGTAAAAAACTTCAAAGTCACTTGCAAAACAATCAGTCAGAAAATAAAAGAAACCAGGAAAATAAATGTTGAAAAAAGAAACACACACACACACAAAAATATCTCACGAAAGATATTTCCTGGCGCCCCTAATGAAACATGAAAACGGGACTACATATAGTGAAAAATAAAAACAAAAGCAATAACAAAAATTGAGATAAAGTGAAAAGGAGGTAGAAGAGATTGGTAAAAAAAAAAACATAATTGGCAACATGTGTTGCATTTGCACTTTCGGTAAAGAACTTCACATGTTTTCTCTTTTTTTAAGATAATAAATTAAAAATAAATATGGTTATTTTTGTATTTTTTACTTGAAGATAAACAAAAATATTTATATTTTATTATGATTTAGTTTTTCGGTAATTAAATGAAAATAATTTATTAAAAAAAAAAAAATGACTCCAATTTGCCATAAATCAGAGGACAGAAAAAATTATCATATTTTTTTACAATGAAAATATATAAATCTGTTAGATCGATGTTAAAGAAAGACTGCGCAAGAAGAAATCATTGCTTATAATTATTGATGTAGCGAAAATAAATAATTCTCTTAATTGGGTTTTTAATTTTTAACATAAACACATAATTAAAAGTTTTCATGAAATCTTATACAGAAAAAATTATTACCGTCTTTTTCCATTAACAAATTTGTTTAAATTTGTATCAAGATGTTATAAATATATTCAAGAAAAAATGAAATAAAAAAGAAATTTTAGTTTGATTTTGTTTCCTATATATATTTTTAATTCATTTAAACATCTACTTGATTGATTTAATTAATTTATTAATTGGAAATATTTTTTTAATGAAAGAATTATTTTCATATATATTTCTTATTTGGTGGCTTTTTTCTTTTTCTTGCTTTTACTTTTTATTTAATATTTTTATTTATTTATTTATATTTCCATAAATATTACCAATTATTAAATATTTTAAACAAAATTTTCCATTTATGAATTCAAATTTTTCCAATAAAATATTTTCTAAATAATTTTACTACTAAATAGCACAAAATAAAATTACATTCATAAATCTTGTAAAGAAATTACCAAAGCAAAAACAAATAAATAGAGGAAAAAAAATAATAAAAAAATAAATAAATTTATAATTTCAAATTGTAAATTTTCTTTAACCACACAATTTAAATTTCCGCAATACTCTTTGAAATTACTTGGTATTAATTTAAAAAATATATACACAAACAGTCATATTGGAATAAAAAGTATATGAGATAATTCAAAAATATATTCAACGTATTATTAAAAAATAAATATCTTTCACTAAGAAATTTATTTTTTTATTTTTACATATCAAGCCATAACAGCTAAAATATCGTAAGTGCAGAAACAAAACATATCAGGAGAAACATTTTTGTGATTTATGATAAAATTGCTGAAACTAGACTTGATACATGGATGAAATTGTGACAGATGATCTAAATTATTCTAAATTATAGATTTTAATTAAAACACAAATTTCGAAAATGTAGTCAGTTATGATATTTTGGCGGTCAGGGCTCGATATGAATATTTTAACTATAAATTCCAGTACAATTTAAAAATTCATTAAAATACCATTATTGTTACATCCAGAAGAAATAAAAAGTATGCAAAAATGTGAATGAAATTTCCATATAAATTGTTTCTATTCATTCAAGTTATTTCAATTTTCTTCAAATAAAATACTGTATTTTTATTATATTAAACACAGAAACATAAACATGAAATTAAAGACAATAGATCCTAAAAGCAGAGAGAGAATACGTCTTATTGAATCTGAAACTTCTAATCGAATATATCGATTTTCATCAAGATTCACATACATATGCATGAGAGAAGAGTTTAAAATTCGAATCTTAATCTTTTTAATTTGAAAATGTTCTATAAATTTCTTTTCTATATAAAATGTTCGTTAAATTTTCTTTCTATAGAATATTTTCTTTCTTTTTTTCTTAATTTTCTTTTTATATAAAATTTAGGAAATACCCATATATGAGTATTTGCATTTAAAAACGTTAGTTACCTTTATAGTGATATCTACAATATATAAACATAATTCATATGCATTTAAAACTCATACATATTTACTCTTATCGTATATGTATTGTAGTACTAAACAATTCATATAAAAATTTACACATTTCTATATAAATAAATCGGTATATGTATGTCTGTGCATTATATTGCCACATATAAATATACACTCAAACGTATTAATATGAATTATATAAATATGAATTTATGTCTTTATAACTATGTATATGTATGTGTTATATTAAATACCTAAAAGCTTAATAACAGCAACAACCAACCAACCAACAGCAATGGCAATGGCAGATTCATTTGTACTCTGAACATGTTTTGCATACGCAATTTCCTACACTATACAACAGCAACAACAACAACAATAACAGCAGCAGCATGGAAATTCATAAAAACGAGAAAAAAAATCTACTGGATGATTATGGCATCCAGAAAATAAAAACCAATTAAATGGAATACCATTTGAGGAATGGGACTCTGTATCCACTTACTCTCCATATCAACCACATTTTACATACATACATACATTCGTACATAAAGCATAATACATACATATGTATATTCATTTTGTATATGTATTATATACACGTACACGTTAAGCATACAACCACAATATTAAGAATGGGAAAAAATAAAAGAAAGCAAAGAATGAGAAATTGAAAGAAAAATCAAAATCCCAACATATGTTTTAAGTACGATTTGATGTGATTCATGTTGGGCCATTCCAAAATATATATTGAAAGTCAAATGAATAAGGACAACATTAAAAAAAATGAAAAATTTCAAAATTAAAAAAAACACCAAACAAGTTAAATAAAAGCTAAGAAAACTGTTTAATAATAAATGGAATATATGTTTGTTTTTCTATTTTTATTATTTTCAACCTTAATCAATTGATTTGTTAGTTTAAAGCAAATAAATACATTCTATATGTGTAAGATATAAAACCTACTCACACTATATGCATACATACATAAGTATGTATGTATGTATGTGTATGTATAATCATACTTTCAAAAATATCCACAAATTGTATAAAGGAAACCATAAGATTTCCCAAGGCTATGAAATGTAATACAATTTGGTAAATACAAAAGAGAACACGTCCTCACATGTATGTACTATTGTACAAAAAAAAAATACACATACATATCAGCGTATGTGTGATCATAAGTACAGGACAAATCTGTATTTCATTTAAATGTATGTGGTAAATTTGTATGTATGTAAGTATGTATCTATGAGTACGCGTGTTTGTATTAAGGAAGTGCAAGTACAAGTCTGGCTACTTCACTTTTTTATAACAAATACTTTTTCTCGCAATGTATAAGTATGTGTACACAAAAGAGTAAAATAAGTGATTTCAAAGACCACAAACCAAAAAGGAAAAAAATATGATTTCAAACATAAATATGTTTGTTTGGTAAAAGAACAGAGTTATTTAAATTAAGATATGATTTTTAAAATAATTTAAAAATTTTAATAATTAAATATAAATTTGAAGGAAAATTTCAAAGAACACTGGTTTAATTTTTATTGCTGTTTAAAAACTATTAGTAGTATTGGATTTAAAATCGATTAAGTACATTTCACTTTATGAATCTAATTTTATAATGAAAATGTATGTGATTAGTTTCGCAATATGTTTTCTCAAAAATAATATTTTTGATTTTATCAACAGTAACACCTTAGGATATATGACAATACGATATGAGAGCATACCTTGTGAATCGCACAAAAATGTTTAAAATTTTTATGTAAAAAGAATTAAACATAATTTTGCTAAAAAAAAAAAACAAAACTATTTAAATTCTAATTTTATATTTTGTTTCCCTTCGACAATGTTATACATGAGTAATAAGTCCTAAGCATTCTTAACCAATAAGCATTAGATCTGGTATAAGACCACAAAGACAAAAATTTTGCCAAATATTACCCCCTTTCGCAACACCCTTTTTTGTGGAGATTATAAAAGTATTTATGATTGCATACAGACCGAAAAAAAGAAAAAAAAACTACCTATAGGTATATTTTGTTGCAAATACAACAAAGTACTCATAATATTAAACATACATGACCAGTCTTTTATATTATAAACACACGCACACATATACATATATTTCTACAAAAAATTATAAAGATGCTTTTTTGTAAATTTTATTTGGTCGTTCGAATAGTGGAACTTATTCATTCGTTTGTTCATTCATTCTTTTATTCAACCATTTGGTAATTCAGTCATTCTTTTCATTTAGTTCTTTGGTTCATTTAAGTTTTTCATTCAATGAAATTTCTTTTTATTTTCTTTCATCCTTAATAAAATGTTAAATGGCACGTTCACCATATATGTACATACCTTTGCTGAAATAAAATTCAGGAATAGAAATAAGTATTTTATAGTAGTTGTAGTATTTGTGTTAGTTATACTTTTCTTTTTCAATAGATTTGTTCGATAAAGAATTTTAAGTGTCGCATAAACTTAAAGTATGTATGTATGTATGTATGTATGTATGTATGTATGTATGTATGTATGTATGTATGTATGTATGTATGTATGTTTAATCTTATGTTCATATATTCACATAATCATTCATTCATTTCTGTATTTCGTATTTATGCATATGTATGTGCATGAATACATATGAAGCTAATTGAATTACAATACAAACAATTTTATTTTTTGTGGGATATTTTGGTTAACAATAAATTAAAGCAGAAAATGAACCCACAATAACTAAAATGGTAACAACATAAATTTATGAATTATATTTGTAAATAATTTGTATGAAATTTTAAATGTTTTGAAAAGAGAGAAAATCTTTAATACGATTTTAAATGAAATAAGGAAATGACATGGACAGTCGCAAGAAATTTTAAACCATTCATTATGTAGATAATTAAATTTATATAAAAATTTTTAATAAATTTTCAAATATACATAGATAATAAAATTTATAAAAATTTTAAAACTTTTTGATAAATTTTAATTTTAATTAATCGAAAATTTTAAAAATTTTCGATTGTAATGCCACTAATTCTGAGAATCTGAAGTGTGTCTGATAAAACTAGTTTTACAACTGATGATTTTAGAATATGTTCTAAATGTTTTCCTGTGATGTAACCTTAATATTTTAAGTATTTAGATAATAAACTTAAAACTTATTTTATTGGCAACATATTTATCGTTATGATTAAGGAATAAAAATTTTAAAGTTTCATATTTTTGAATATTGATGATTTTTGGAAAAAATAAATTCTGGCAATTTTGCATAAAATTAGAATTTTTCCAGAAAAGTTTTTTAACTATTGATTCCTTTTAATAAAATCAGACAAGTAGTTTCAGAGATATGCTTCAATATATAGCGAAATTCCCTTAATATTACAAAACTCATTTTTAAATTTTTATTTTTATAATGTAAGGGTTTTCTTTTAATATAAAATTGTCGATATTGTTTTTTATAAATATCTAGTATTTTTGTTATTTAACAAATTTTATTTTAACACATTTAAATCCCTTTAAAGCTTTTAATTAATACACATTCCACTATGTAAATTAGTGGAAAGTCTATGGCATAATAAATATAATGTTTTTTAGAATGAAATTTAAAATTCTTTGATCTTGTGTTCTTTAAATATTTTAAATTTAAATTTAACTTGATAAAAATTACAAAAAAAAATATTTAAAACGTTTTTTTTTTTTTTTGCTTCAAAAACCTAACCCAAATACTTTTAAGTTCCGGTTCATTTTTATATTTTTTTGTATTTATATCCTTGCCAGAATTTCCTCTATAGACAAATTTATTATGTCTGCAAAGTGTTAGATAAACTTTTGTAGTTTTTTGTTTTATTTTTGTTTTCTGCATTTAACTGTTCCCTTGATGTAACGTATTTTCTATTTCAAAAACTCATATTTTACAAAACATTAGTAAACTAATAATCCAAACATACGACTATAAATCTTCAAGAAACTCTGTTAACAAATAGAAAATGCAATAGTTTCCATTTTTTTTTTTTTTTTTTTTTTTTTTTTTTTTTTTTTTTTTTGAGAAAAAAACAAAACTATAAATGCAATTTTCCAAAATAGAGCACAAAAATGATAAAAGTAAAAGCCATAAAAATTTGCAACTGGCATCATTATTCTTCTGTGCGTGTGTCCCAGTACAAATGTAAAATGCATAAAGAAAATTTATGATATGATATAAAAGAAAAAATATGTTGCATATTTTTACTAAAGAAAACACTAAAGGCAATAGAAAAAAGTACAATAATTATTAAATTGAATAGAAAATTAAAAAAAAATCGATATTCTTTTTTAATTTTCGGATAATTATTATATGACACAAGGTAATATCTAACTCTAAGTCCCTATCATAGTTTTCATATTTAGAAATTAGGAATTGAAATCCCTATTATGTTAAGTTACAGTGTAGCACATTAGTTTTAGTGCATTCAGTTATCTTTTTGCTAAAAATGAAAATATATGGAGACATGAGCATATTAAGAGACATATGAAAATTTTGAAAAATGGAGAGAAAATTGCTAACTCTTAATAAAGTTTATTTTTAAAGTCCTGGATGATACAATTATTTGCAACAAAAATTGTAAACTTTTAGTTAAAAAAATAATAGTAAATTAAATCTATAAATGCTAAAGAAAAATTCTTCAATAAAAAGAAAATTTTACGAAATTTCTCTATGAAAAGGAATTCTCAACAAAAAGGATTCTATATAAAAGAAAAAACGATCGATAATTCTTTATTAAATAAGCTATCGAAAATTCTCAATAAAAAGAACATTTATCCATGATTCTCTATAAAAAATTAATTTATTAGAAATTCTCTATGAAAGTAAAATTTATCGAAAATTTTTATTAATAAAAAATTAAAAAAAAAAAATAAATAAAATAAAATTTGTCGAAAATTTTCTATAAAAAAGAAAACTTATCGAAAATTTTCTATAAAGAAAAGAAATATTATTGAAATTTTTCTGTAAAAAAGAAAATTTATAGAAAATTACACCTTATTGTGACTCTTTTAGAGAACTAAATTAAATTGATTTTTAAATTGACCTTTACGAAGTAGTCTATCAGAATAAAAAAAAAACAGGTTCAGAAACCGTTCCTTAACACTTCTATAGAATAGTTCCGAGTTTGAGAATTTTGAACCAAAAATTATTCACTAAAGAACTAGTTCTAGAACTAGATCAATTCTATGGATACTGGCTAGCTAATACTTCCACAGAATTAGTTCTGATAATTTTAAACAAAAATCATTTGTCGTAACGCCAAAGTAGAATAGTATAGCGTATTTTCATGTGTTCTGGAACTAGTTGTAGAACAAATACATTATTTTCCGGGATAGAAAAACTAAAAAAAGCGTTTGTGATTTTTTTTTTTAAGTTTTCTATATAACTTGTTGATGAGTATTTTTTGACTAATTTGTGAATAAAATCAGAACTTACGGATTGATTTAAATCAAATATGTTTTGTTTTATTTGCAATAAAATTTGTCTTCATGGCTTAAGAATAAAAATTTGAATTTTTGACATTTTCGAATACTTAAGATAAAAAAAATCAAAATCAAAAGATTTTTGATAATTTTAATTAGAATTAATTTTATATTTCGCAAGTAATTTTCGATATAGGCTTCCTTCTTAATTATATAAATCCCGAATCATCGAGAGATTTAGTCAATTCAAGAAAATGGACTATTGTATATTTTCTATGAAAATGAAATTTTTCGAAAATTCATTATGAAAATGAAATTTTTCGAAAATTTTCTACAAAATAAAAATAAATGAAAACTTGCGAAAAAAGAAAATTTATCGAAATCTTTTACATGAAATTAAATTTTGTAGAAAATGCCCTGCCAAGAATTCTCGGAACTGTTCATCAATTATTTTCTATAAAACTAGTTTTTTCGACCAATTTTTATTTAGAAACTCCTTTATCATTCCTGGGTTAATAATATAATTCTGCTTAATTGTCTGCAAGAAGATTAAAGAACTTAAAGTCTTTCCAAAAAAAAATAAAAAGACTCCATCCATGATGATGACGACATTCAAAAAAGTAACTAAAAATCTAAAAAAAAAAAAAAATACCCAAGTAAAACTCAGGTAAATTTTCACTAAAGCAAAAGGCAACAACCTAAGAAAATTAAAATTCATTAAGTTTCTTTTGTGTTTATTCTCTACTTACATTGTTTATGAAACCCATAAAAATACTTGAGCAACTACAGTAAAGTAAAGATGTATTGTTTTTATTATCCCCCTTCCCTCACAATTTTCAAACTTTATGAGTAGTAGGAATTACAAAAAAAAAAAACTCATCTCTGTTTGCACTTGCAACTCTAACTGGCCACACAATTCAAGAGACACTTAGAAATGAACAAGAAGCAACAACAGCCAGTAGAAGTGGAAGAAGTTTTAGAAAACTTAAACTGCTGATAATTGTAAGGATGGATCAGAACTTTAACAAAACTACAACAAGTTGGTTGGTTAGATGGTTGCATAGTTGACTATTTGGTTGTAGGCAAAACTACTTCTCTATGCTTCTCCTACAACTCACTTGAGAACAATTAAAATTAAAGTTATTTACAACAAGGATTTTTTCCTCTTTTTTTCCTCACTCTTAGTTAAATTAAAACATACAACAAAAAAAAAAGAAGGAAATTGAAGAGGATGAAAGATTAAGGTAAAACAAAAAAAAACTAAATATAAGAAAACTTTATATTTTATATAATAGTTATAAATTAAATAAAAACACAACACAAATTTAAGAATAGAAAAAAATCACAAACTTAAAAATAACATAATAAAGAAAAAGAAAACAAAGTAGAGAAAATAAACCAAAAGTAAAGTACGCGTCATACTATAGAGTAGAAAGGAGAGAAAAATGTAGAAGAAAAGAAGGGAAATTTGTAAATAAACGTAAAAAAAACTAAAATGAAAAACACGAGTAGTTAGTGGCTGCAGCAGTAATTTTCGTAGTGCAGTAACCTAAAATATCCCCATTTACGGTTAAATTTAATATGGCAATGATTTCACAAAAAAAAAATGGTTTCTATTGTAATGTTTACAAAATTTCATTTTGAGAGAAATTTTAATGGAAATTTTCTATAAACAGAAAAATGTTTAAAAAAAAATGTATGCAACATGTTATATAAAGATTTTTCAATGAAGAGAAAATTTATTGAAAATTTTATAAATAAAAATTTTGTAGAAATTAAAAATGTAATTAAAATTTCCTTAAAAAAAAATTTTTATTGAAAATTTCCTTTAAAAAGAAATTTTATTAAAAATTTCTTTTAAAGAGGAATTTTTCTTTTATTGAAAATTCTGTATTGAGAAAAGATTTATTAAAAATTCTCTATAAGGAAAAGATAAGAGAATTTAATGAACATTGTCTATAAAAAAAGAATTTATGAAAAGATCTGAAACTACACCTGTCGAACATTTTCTATTATAAAATAAATTAAGGAAATTTTTGTATAAAAAAGAAAGAGAAATTATATTAATTTTCTACAAATGAAAAGGTTGTCAAATTGGTTTCCTAAAAAAGAGAATGCAATAGTGATTTTTTTGTATATAAAAATAAAAAAATCTCCGAAAAATTTTTTGAAAGATTTAAAATTCATTGAAAAGAAAATTAATCAAAATATTGTTTATCATAAAATGGCTTAAAAATATATTTTGTAGTTTTTATTTTATTACAATTTTCATTTACTCAGGGTGTAATATCAATCCACTTACAAATACACACTTGAAAAATGCCAGTATTAAAGTACAAACAACAACAACAACAATAGTGCCAGCTAAAAAATATAAAACTTATAGCGGTTTACATAATTTGAAAAGATGAAATAACATCCAAAAAAATTAAGTAAAAATAAGTACAAGTTGGACAAAAAAGAATTAAAAATATAAAAAACTACCTCTAATTGTTGTTGAATATAATGAGCGTCCATATTTCTAAAAAAACAAAAAAAGATTGCAAATAAAATTTTACAGCTAAAACTAAGTACTTTTCCTTTTTGTGGCTTTAAGAGGCGACGATAAAAAATAAGCTACAAAAACTTTTAAAGTACGTCCACATCAAGTAAAAAAATAAAACTTTATTTTTCTATAATTCTTTACAAAACAAACTTAAGTAGAAATTTATGTCATTATTAAAAAGAAAAACTGATGTTGCATTTTAAATTAAATCAGGATAAGATGCACAATATTAAGAGCCAGAATGTTATCAAGAGAAAGCAACACAGTCGCCTCTTTTATTCAAAAAAGTTTTATCCATATAATCAGTTTCAATACATTTATTGTTGTATTAAGGTTTCTTAGATTTTTATTTTATAATATTACACGCATTAAAGGATCTGCTTATAAAAACTTCCGTATCAAATTGATAAATGATTTTTCTATTGCTTATAAATGAGTTTGATTTAAAAGTGTGAACAATCGTGAAAAAACTATTTTACTTTGACCTCTTTAGATCAATGCTTAAAAGTGTTGAAAATTTCTATCTTTTATCACTTAGTATCTCGGCATTTTTACTTTGTAAGCTACATTTTTTTTTAGCAAATAAGAAAACAACAAAGAAAGCCAACAAAAAAAATGTTTGCAATTTTTTAAAAACACCTCGACTGGCAGATTGCAATTGCATTCTATGTTTAGTTTTACTCTATTTACTTACACACTTTCATTCACATATATACATACATATGTGAAAATAGAAACAGCATGTGTTTGTATAAGAGTGTGTGTGTATGTGTGAAAATGAGTGACTGTGTGTAACATTAATGAAGTTTTAACAAGCATTTTAAATGACAGCTGCCATAGAGTTTTTTTTTTCTTTCAACTAAACATTGACTTCTACTAGCTAACATCACAACAGAGAGCTTCAAAAACACAGCAATTGCATGAAAGCTTTTTGCTAACAAAAAAACAACAAAAAAAACAGAAAAACTAGAGCATTGAAAACAACAAAAACAGAAAATAAATTTAAAGAAAAAACGCATCAACGAGGAGGCAACTGCAATCAGTACGAGGAAGGTCTATAAGTGTATATGTGTGAGTATAGTATGGCTCTCTTTTTGAGTGTGTTTATGTTGAAGTGTGATGTGATAAATTGCCAAATGATTTAAAAGTCAGTTCGTTTTTTGTCTTTCATTGAGATAACAAGAGATTTAGTTTAGTTTTAGTCCTTGTTTTCTTTTTTCTCACTCTTCTTAGTAACATTTTTGTTATCTTCTGCTTGTTTTTGTTTATTTTGAAATAAATGGCTTTTCAAAAACGCCAAATTGTTTTTAACATTAAGGAAGAAAAATTGATTTTTTTCTAATCATTTGTCTTTTTTTTTTAAATTAAACTTTCTTTTAATAAATTTAATAATATAGTAATTGTTAAATTTAACTATTTAAAACAAAATTGTCGTTAAAAAAGTTCTCATAATTTGCTTTTTACATAAAATTGTCCAGGAATTTTCTCTTTTAAAAATATTTTCGATTTAATTGCTCTTCATAGAATAAGCTTGATAAGTTTTCCCTTTTTAAAGAAAGTATTCGATAAATTATGTAATAAATAAATTCTCTTTAAATTTAAAAAAAATTCAAAAATGATCTATTAACAAAAAATTTTTTGTTTTTCTTTGAAAAATTTACGAAAAAACCCAAATTTTCCCAAAAAAGAAAATTTTTCAAAAAGATAAAATTGATTGAAAATGGTTTATAAAGGAAATTTTTTCTAAAAGATTATTTTATAAGAGAAAATTTATTGATTTTTTTCTCTTAAGAGAAAATTTATTTATCAATAACATTTCCCTTAAGAGAAAATGTATTGGTAATTTAAAAACAAAAAGTTTTACTGAATATTTTATTTAAGATAATGTTCAATCATTTTTTTCTTCTCACGATATGTTCATTAAATTTTCTCTTAAATAAAATATTCAATAAATCTTTTTGTTTTTAAATTACCAATACATTTTCTCTTAAGGGAAATATTTCTCTTAAGAGAAAAAAATCAATAAATTTTCTCTTATAAAATAATTTTATCTTTTAGAAAAAAATTTCCTTTATAAACCATTTTCAATCAATTTTATCTTTTTGAAAAATTTTCAAACAGAAAATATTCAATTTTTCTGTTTGAAATTCTCTTAAGAAATTTTTTAATGAATTTTTTTCTATAGCAAATTGCTGAAAATAAAAAAGAAAATAAATTGTCTCTCACAAAGAAATGTAAACAAATTTTCTCTTTAAAAAAAATCGTCAATATATATATATATATTTTTTTTTTAATTTTTAATCAATTTTCTTTATTTAAAAAAAATCAAACATAAAATGTTCAATGCATTTTCTCTTAAAGAAATTTTTCAAAAAATTTCTCTTATAGAATTTTTTAATAATTTTTCTTATGTAGCAAATTGCTAATAAATGCGCCCTTTGTGAATTAATATTTCTCTTAAGAGACATTTTCTCTTATAAAAAAAATATAGACAAATTTTCACTTATAGAAAAAAAATTGTCAATAATTTTTTTTTATATATAAAAAATGGTTTTCAATTTTCTCTATCAAAAAATCAATACAGAAAATATTCAATGTATTTTCTCTTAAAGAAATTTTTAAAAAAAATTTTTCTTAAAAAAATTTTCTTTCTTCTATAGCAAATTTCTGATAAATGCTCCCTTTATAAATTAATTCCTTTAGATTTAATAAAATAAAGAAAAAAAATCATTCCCCTTAAATATTAACTTTTCATTCATATTTCGATGAAATTCCTTTGCGTTTCGTTTCTTTTCTCATACAAACATACATACACAAGTATTTATAAGAAATGCACTTTCCCTAACAATTTACATTGTTAACGCCCATTTCAACAAAAGCAATTAATATTAAAAACATTCACCGACCGACAAAATGAACACAAAACAAAAAAAAAACTTCTAACGCAAAAGTAGAAGAAAATAAAACAAAATCTAAAAAATGAGGACATAAAATGAAAATGAAAGAAAGTTTTGCCATCGCCTGGTGCATAATAAAGATAAGAAGACTAATTAAAATAAATACATAAAAAAAATAAGCAAAGGAAAGCATATTCTTGCGCTAGAGTAGAAACAAAAAAAGAGCAATTTAGACAAAATAAAGAAAGAATGAAAATAAAGTAAAAAATTTTTGCATTAATCAAACAAGAAGAATAATTTAAGATTTGATTAAGAGAAAAAAAATCAGACATGGATAACAAGAGATTTGGGGCAAAACAAGTTTTTAAATAATAAATGAATTAAATTTAAAACCAAAAAGCACAACATTGACATTTTTTGTAATTATGTTTAGGCAAATAATACATTTAAATATATACAATTTATTTATTTATTTAGTGTTTGATGATGGTTTCAATAATCCAAAAATTAATAACAAATAAATGCTCAAATATCCAATTATACAAAACATACTCATATATATTCATATTTTTATAAAATATATTTAAAATAATCATGTTATGGGATAAATTATAGTGGTAACAACAAAAATTGTTAACAATCAGTATTTTGTGTAGTTTTGATTATATAAATCGATCGGATTATAATTAAAAACGCAAACCATAAGTACAACAATACGTATGATTAATATTATACAAATAATTCATATGAAATTTATGAATTTTTCAATACTCATACGTACCGTATGATTTCGGTCACGTTTAAACTGTAAAATTAAATAAATTGTATTGAAATTAAAACCACATTTACAATAATACGAATAATACAATTGTTGACGTTGTTGTTGCCTTATATTTAAATAGAAAATTTAAAGAAATTTTAAATTATTTTTATAGAAGTTTTTCGTTAATTTTTATTTTTATATAAATTTTTCCCCTTCAATCTACATTTTGTTCTCTCAAGGATGTGTATTTATGCTAATGATAAAATTACATCTTATGTACTTTAGTTATGTGTGTATGTGTGTGTTAGTGGCGTTAAAATAAACTTTTCAAATTGAATCAATACATGCACAATTATGTTAATACAGTTAAGATTCGAATGTCTATTTAAATTGCGTTAAAGTTACAACTATAAAGGACAAATACACCATTACACAAATATTCATATATGTATGTGTGTATGTATGTATGGTGCATATAATTAACTACTAATACACTTTTATACTCTATCTAATAATACATATTTAATGATTTATAAATTGATAAATTAAGTACACAACTTACATTATAGACATACGTACTCATTTATGCTGCCTGCTACCCCATAAATAATAAAATTTAAATGGAAATTATTATAATAATATTGTTGACGATTATAATGTTGATGACACTACAATTATGATTTCGAATATGGTATTAATAAATTTTTAATTTTTATTTAAGGCATTTACTTTGCAAATTGTTTGTATGTTAAGTAAATCATTATTAAAACTCTTTAATATAAGTTAAGTTGATGACAGATTTATTATTTGTTACTAAATATTGTGGGAGAGACATGCATATGGATGGATGGGTTGGGGATAAAGGTAAATAGTTCATTGGCTTAATTTTCACATCTCACAACAAGATATGCATAAATTCTTTTCAAAATCTTATACTTGACAATTTAGAAATATCTTGAAATTATTAGTGTGATCCTAATTTATTACAAAATTATACTTAAACCTTAAATCAAATATTTTATTCAAATACTAGAGCAACATAACGCACGTTTGCTGCAACACTGTCATAACTCAAAATCAAATGTAACAATTATTTTCTTTTAAAGAAAATTTAACAAAAAAATTTGCTATAAAAAATAAAATTTGCTATAAAAATTTCTATTAAAAAAAAGAATTAACAAAAATCTTCTATAAAAAGAAATTTTTGAAAAGAAAATTTAATGAAAACTTAGAAAAAAAACTTTTTTAAGAAAATATTCTATAAAAAATATTCTATAATGAAAATTTTCTTTTAAAAACAAATTTAGCAAAAATTTTCTTTAATAGAAGTTTAAGAAAATATCTGTAAAAAGAAAATTTAATAAAATTTTCTGAAAAAAGAAAATTTAATAAAAATTTCCTATAAAAAGAAAATTTAATAAAATGTTTCTATAAAAAGAAAATTTAACGAAAGTTTTCTACAAAAAAGAAATTTTGACAGACATTTTCTATAAAAAGAAAAAATAATGAAAATGTTCTCTAAAAATAAAAGATTATTTTCTTTAAATTATTTTCTAAGGAAATTTTAACGAAATCTTATTTTAAAAGAAAATTTTCTACGACAGGAAATTTGACGAAAATTTTCTATAGAAGAAAATTAAAAAAGATTTTCTATAAAAAGAAAATTTTGATCAATTTCTTTTGGAAAAAACTTCCACAAAAAATTTTATTGAAAAAAAAATTAAACGAAAGTTTTGTTATACAAAAATAAAAATGAACAAAAGCTTTTTACAATAAATTTTAAAGAAAGTGTTTTATAAAAAGAAAATTTAATAAAATAAAACTCATTTTAAAAATTATAATTTTTGTTTTTTTTTTTTATCAAATAATTTCATCCATGTATCTGCCTATAAATTGGACTAAAATGACGCTTACATCAAAGAAAGGTGTTATCATCATTTTAGTGATAGCATTTCATTTTTAGAATTAAAGAAATTTTAAGCAAAATAGCAATGTCTGTCCATCTATCTATACGTTGGATTCAATATTTTTATATTTATTTTTCCAATAAAATTAAAAACAAACTTAAAGAAATATCAGCCACGATTTTTTTCACAACATTTTAATAAAGAAAAGTTTCATTTTTCAGATAATTTTCAGTAATATTTTAAGTCGCTTTCCTTGAAAATTAAAAATTTATGAATTTTAGAAAAATGTAAAAAAATACAGAAACAGTTTAAGAAAATTTAACTTAAAAAATACTTAAATAAAAATATATTAAAAAAAGTTTTTTATAAAAGAATGTACACAGAAAAAAGTCACCAATTAACTAATATATTTGAAAATAATTCATTCAATTAAAAACTTGTTCAAATTTGCACCTCTCACCAAAATGATTATATTAATTACTAAAAACTATAAAAAATACAAAACAGAAAAAAATTCCCAATTAATAAATTAATTAAATCAATTAAGTAGATGATTGAATGAATTAAAAATGTGTAAAGGAAATAAAATCATACCAAAATTTATTATTTGTTTTATTTTTTCTTGAATATATTTATTAAATTTTGATACAAAATTAAACAAATGACGGTAATAATTTTTTCTGTGTAGAGAAATTTGAAGAAAACTAAATATTTTACAATTTTTCCAAAATAGAAAAAAATATTGAACTTTGACAGCTCCCTATAAAGGGACAATATAATTAATTTGTATTCTGTACCGAACTTAAATATTTTAATACATAAATTCAATTAATTGCCACATTTTACCTCATTCTACAAGGTTGAAAATCATACTCAAAAAAAAAAAAAAAACTTTAATAGCGATCCTGTGTAAAATATCAAAGACTAATCTATATAAAAATCAGTAAACAGCCTTGGTATTATTAACTTTAAATTGGTGACTTTTGAGTTATGACATTGTTGCAGCAAAAGGACAAAAATTAATAAGCTTAATTTTACTTTTGCCAAAACAATTATTTTTGTGTTATTTTCTTTTTGTTGTTTCTGTTTTTAAGCTTGAGGTTAAATTTGGTACTTTCAAGAGCCAAAAAGTTTAGCCTGCAATATGTTTGCATAACAAAGTATCTGTTTGTAAGTTAAGATCCTATTACTGGATTTGTTTTAGAAAGGATTTTAAAGAAAAGTAAAAATGTATTATTTTGGCAACAAAAAAAGTTTTTTAGTAATTTAAATTAATTAAAATGTATTTTTAGTAACATTTTAGCCAATTTACACAATTTGCTTTAAACGTCTTTTACGTTGGTTTATTTAGACTTTAGAAACCAACATGAGATGAGTTTTAAGTTTTTCTGTGAAAGATAATAATGTAAATGATGTTGACTTTTTTTTATGAAACTCATTTCCCTATTTTCCTAGAGAAATGTTTGTAATGCGAGTTTTTTTAATTTCTTTATTTTTTTCTCATATTTTTGCAGATTTTGGCAAGAACCACAAAACTAGTTATAAACTCTTATAACGACAAGAACAACTACGACAACATAAAAAGCGTGGAAAGAGGCAACAATATTAACCTCGTGGACGACCCACTTTTCTTTATAAATAAAACCACAAACAAAAATATCCTGAATAACAACAGGAACAACAACAACAACAACAACGTAAACAATACCAGCAATAGTAGTAGAACAACACCAACAACAACAACAACAACAAAAAACGAACAAAACAACTTTTTACCCACAATTTACTATCGCACATTGTTTGTTTATTTTCTCTCTGTGTTTGTGTTTGTGTGTGTGCTAGTGTGTTTGTGTATATCCTGAAAAACTATAGTCACTGTTTGTGTGTGTGTTTTTGTGTTGTGAGGATAAAATTTTAACTCATTTTCAAAATGAATCTCATAATGGCATCCGTGCTTTTGTTAGCCATGTTGGCATTTCAACCGACATTGATTTATGGCACAAAGAACTTGGCATCCGCTAGAACTAATGGCGGCAACGTTAACGTCAACAGCAACCGCAATATTAGATCCTCTAAATACGGAAAAAGGCACTCAACTGAATCCTTGTATAATACACCCGCATTATCCTCATCTTCGGCTGCAAAATTAGTCATGTCTATGGAATCGGGTGACGTTTTGGTGCGTGCCGCTAGGGGTGCAGTAACAGATCTAAACCCAACTGCCGGAAACAATGATGGTAAACGTCAAAAAAATAACAATAAAAAATTAAATAAAAACTTGACCTCTCAAGAGGCAGTAACTTCATCATCATCAGTACCATCGTCGTCATCTACAGCATCGTCATCATCCTCAAATAGACGTAAACATTTGGAAAAGAAATTTTCTGCTGCATCAGGATCAAACAATCAAAAACAACAGCATTCAAATGGCAACGGCAACAATAACAACAAAGGCAATAATAAACAACGTCAAATGCTTAAATCACAAAATCATCAAAATAAACGTTCCGGTGGTGGCAAAGCGAACAGAGAAAATGTTGAGAAAACACAAAGCGAAAGTGAAAAAATTTGTAAGTTCTATTTTTATTTTTATATCTTCTTCGACGATTGCTATCAAATTAAGACGAATTTAGAAATTCATTTTATATATTGTTGACATTTTTTAAAAAGCAAACATTTTCGGTCCACTGTAAACCGATTGTTAAGAAATTTTTAAAATATTTTTTAAGGTACAAATATTTCTGGAGTTTGTTGGTATTTTTTAACTGATTTTGACAAACAGATTTACAGTTAGTTATGTATTTATTTGACGCTCAAACACCCTTTCGCGGAAGGATATTTGAATGGAAAAAAGTATGACTTTAATAGGTATAAACATGGTATGACTTTAATAGATTTCTACGTTGTTCCAAAATAATAAATTTCATCTTACTGGCAAATTTATATGCACAGCAGCCGGTCAGATGGACAAACATCCTTAGGCATACTAAAAGAGTGATCTTGAGTGATCTTATTAATTGAGGGACTACTCTTTCTCGCCACAGCACCATCTAAAGACATGCCTACTAAAAACATAGTGATCGGAAAGAATGAGTTATTAAATCTTTCGAAAGATACGATAATATTCAAGATCGGCTTGAATTGATCTCTGGATCTTTGTAGTTGCATATCATTTATTTCGTATCCTTCTGGACGTGAGAGTACAGTTAATCAAATAGATATTAATATCTCTATAAGAATACTTTACATTTCCTCCTGGAAAACATTGTTATAAATTATCCTACAATTACGAAGTTTATCTTACCTCTATTTAATATTTCATCGCACGTCTATTTTAGGGATGAATCATTTGAAACTAGTTCCAATGTGAAATCTCTGCCAAGAGGCAAAAAATTTTCTCTAAATTTCGTATTGATTTGAGTATATTGACCGCACGCAGGGGAAAATAAGTCGGAAAATATAATCGGACAACAATTGTTAAGACTCTACAACGAAAGAACATCTGTATGGATGATAGAAAAAATAATGCGCCGATCATAACTAAATCCAAAAGGTTTCATCTCTGTGTTGAAAAAACATATTTACAAAATTTCATCCAGCTCACGGATGGACATCGTTATATAAATTTACCAACTGATTCTTAGTCGAATGGTATACCTAAAGGTGGGGATCGGAGATTTTTTTCTAAACGTTATAATTTCTGCACAAACACATATAAATATAAAAATGATAACGGAATTTTCATTAAAGAAATATTATGTTTTCTTAGTTAATTTTCAATAGTTTTAATAATAATATGTTCATTATGACAATGTTATTGTTTCAGTTTTATCATTCATTATTTACATTCAATTAAAATATTAATATAGTTGACTACAAAAATTGTATGTTTTTGAATATTGTTACTAGAAAGAAAATTTGATTAAAATGAAAAAATATCACTATTTGTTTTTGTCATAATGAAATTTTATAAATAAATATGATATATGATTTGTTGCAAACAATTATGATATATAATTTTAAATATATTTTGTTTTTGACATTTGTAATTCAACTTCATTACAATTATCATTCCGTTTACATTATTTACAAATATTTATTACAATATCCCATTAATTTTTATTTATACAAATTAAAAATTATATGATAAAATGGAATCATAATGTGATTAAAATAATATAATGATATGATAAAATGAAACAGCAATATGATATAATGGAACAATAATATAAAACATTAAAAAAAAAAACATAAAATCGAACACAATGAAATCTCATCAATATTCAGCGGTGACCATATATTCCAACTATAATATGTTGCTTTTAGATATATTTTTAATATTTTCAAGTAACCCTTATATTAAAAAAAAAATAAACATCTTCCAACATACATTTATTCATATCTTTATGGTTTATCTATGATTTTTAAATACTTTCATATAAAATCAAATTTTATATCATCAACATTTTATCAAATTTTATGGTCATACATTTCTTTGTCATATTCTCCTATTATGTATAAAATTCTATAGAAAACTTAAAAAAAAAACTGTCATCAGCACCTAAAAATTGTATACATTTCCATTCACTGGTATTGTATGTGCTTGTGTGTGTGTTTGTGTGTAATAAATAGTTCAATTTTGTTCACATTTCAATCCTATAAAATTATCATGTAATTTATAGTCTTAAATCCTTAGTATTCATTGATATTAATATATTTTTTTTAAGAATTTATTTTTGGCTTTTTTCATACTTTTTTACTTTACTTACACAAATTCACCATCCAATTTTACGATCCAAGGAACTACAGCCACAAGAACAACAACAACAAAACAAAAAAAAAAAAGGATTTCTTATCTAAGCCAACAATAATCTTAAAGTTGCAAGGCTGTGATGAGAAGAAAAGAAACAAGAAATGAAAGAAAGAAATTTTAATGTTACAATCTTTATCATTAACATTTTTTGTACATCATGAAGCAAAATGTGATTTTTTGTGTGTCCTTCAAATAAGGCAGGCTACTATGATAAACAAACTATGTTGAGCTGGAAAGAGAGATTTTCACAAAAGTATTAAGTAAAAAAAATTCCAATTTCCTTCTATAAGAATTTATTAATAAATTTTCCTTTTATAGAAAATTTCCGTTAAAAATGTTTTGTTTTTACAAAGTTTTCTTTTTTCTTTTTATAGAAATTTGTTGTTAAAATTTTTCTTTTTTTTTTAAATTTTCGTTAAAAGTTTTCTTTTTATAGAAATTTTCGTTAAAAATTTTCTTTTTACACAAAATTTTGTTTATAAGAAATTTTCATTAAATATATATTTTTTTTTTCTAAAATTTTACAACCAAAATGTTCGCTATTAAAGTAGCATACCAAAAAGTCGTTACCTATTTGCCTGTTTTATGTCTTTTCAAAATTTATTCGATTTCAATGAAAATTTACTTAAAATCCCCCAGGTTTTTTTTTTCATTTTTTTATATACATAAACTAAGCATTTATTAAGGTATTTTATTCAACAAAAAAAGTGAAAAAAGAAAGTGGAATATAAAAAAAGGATACATTATTGTGTCCTTTTTATAATATTTAGTTTTTTTTTTCTTTTTATTTAAAAAACAGGCTTTAAACATTATCAGGGTTATTGGCTACAAAAAAAAGGATTTTTTTTCATATTAAAAAGATCCTGACAATGATATAAAGGAACTTTAAAATGTTTGTATGTTATTTTATTAACACTCACACACACATGCAGTTTATGTATTTTTCATAAGTATTTTTTTGGCATAGACAGACCAATGGTTAAAGTGAAATTTTCATTGCATTAAATTTTAAATGATATTTTTTTTTTTTTACTTTTCTATTTTTTCCGTTTAAAGGTTTTCGTGTCCTTTCATAATTAATCATGCATATATAACAATTTCATATTTAATACATTTTATTCTTTTATACACCATGAAAAAGGCTAACGCTCAAAGAAATGTGTGTTAGTGAAACGTTATTCTCATAGCACAAGCTTACATCCATACATTCATATATAATCGTTAAAAAAAAAAAGATTAAAAAATATTTTGTGAAATTATTCCTGCGACTGATTTTATGTTTTACACATACATACATAAATACTTATATAAATACACGTAAAGAAATAACAACCATAATAGTGTATAAAATCACAACATTCTTTATCAATATTGATTTAATTATTGTTTTCAAATTAACAATAACGAAGGATTTTAAGAATTTTATATCGTATTCGATTTATATATTGAAAAAGTCATCAGTGGTGTAAAAAAATTATAACAAAAAAATTCAAATTTTACTTTTTCCTTAGTGTATGTATTTTTTTTTTATGATTATACTAAAATGTTAATAACAGAAATATTGTTGGTGGGTGTTGGATACGCCCTTTTTATAATTTTATATTATTTATCTTTTGCCTTTGGCAATTCTTTACCCAAGGAATCATTAAGGACTTTTAGCAATGATATCCCATTAAATATTTATTGTACCTACAACTCTGTTTTTATGCAGATTTATATATTTTTAATTTTAACCGAAATTATTATGAAAATGTAAAAGAAGTACAAAAAATATACGCCAAAAATATGTGATAATTATATTCGGGGGAGGTTGGTTAAGTTTTAAACATTTTTTGTTTTAAACACAATAAAATAGAAATGAGTGAAAAATAATCAGTTATAGGTTCATAATGAAATTTTAAGGCTGTACATTTAAATATTTTACCGGTATTATTCAAAATCATCCACGCTGTCTTATTCAAAATCATCCACGATTGTGGTCACATTGTTAATTAATGGTAAAGGCTTTTTGTATTGTTCATTAAAAAATTCAATTCAAAACATAATGAAATTAAATTCGATACCCAAATGTTTTTAAGTTGATTGCAAATAGGTATCAATTTTAGTGAACTTTTTTGTCTTACTAAACGAAAAGTCGCAGACTCATGGATCCAACCATAAATAACTTAACTAGCAAATCCTCAAATAAAGTTAAATATAAAGGATTCTATCTTGCGTAGCTTCTCTCTTGGAACTGCCAAATCAGGGATGATTAACATGATTTTCACAATTGTGTTAAATTTAATAATAAATTGTAATTTTTAAATCTAAATTGTGCTAAAATAACAAGAAAAATTTTACTTATCGAAATACGTAGGAGTTATGTAAATATACCTTAAGTTTCCAAATTGATAAATGTGTTACTTAAATGACACAATTTTGATAACTATACCTAAATAATTTCTAAAGGAATGTAAAAATTGTCTTAATAACTTTTTTACACAAATATTACTATATTTTATTTATTTTTTTTTCTAAGCTTTGAGACATAGGCTAGCCACTCGATATACACTTTGGTGAATAAAACTAGAGTTCCCGAATACAACTCTTTAAGTTTCATGATATCCGCCCATATCAATATGAGCTTTATATGCTACTCCATTAAAAATCCAAGTGTATAAAAAAAAGTTAAATTATCCAAAACTATTACAAATTTGACAAATTTGAGCTTGAAAAACGCGTTACAGTTTAGCGACAATAAACTCTTTGTCAATGAGGTGGTGAGACCAAAAATACTCTAAGGGCAAACAACAAAATCCCCAGTTTGTATTTTTTTTTTTTCAATTCAGATCTACTTTACGGCTATTATAATACTTTTGTACTTTGGAAGAACAAATTGTACTGAAAAAAGTAAAATTTTACTGAATTTATTATCACTGTGCCAAATGTTCAGGGCTATCAACAAGTCAATTAGAGTACTTTATGCCTTTCAATGACTGCTCACGTAATTACGTAAGAATGTTTAAATTGCAGGCGTAATAAGATACAGTCCCAATCGTCATTATTTTTGTAATAAATCTGTAGCATCTAATTGGATGGTTAGATTTAAAATAAAATTTTACATAGACCTAGCAGGAATATGTACAGTTTTAAGTTGGGAAAGATGACCCCACATAGCCTGCGGGAGCGGAACTAAGAATAGCTCGTACATAGACAATTTTTCATTTTACCAAATGTTTGTTTCCCATGCGATTTCAAATGTGTTATTTATCTCCTATAATTTTAAAGTTATTTACATTTGAAATTACAACTTTGTAATATATGACCTAATACTATTATCTGATTTAAATTTAAACACTGCTGGTTAAAGAATCGAAATAGATACCTATTATGAGACAATAATAAACTGTTTTAAGATTTAAAATTGAAAAAAATGTCACTATCAAAATAATAGTTCTACAAACCGAAAGCAGTTTCGAATTCTCCTTTCGAAACTGCTTTTTCCAAACCTGAAATAAATGTGAACTTTAATGGAAAAAAATAAGGGATTTGCGATTAATCGATTATTCAAAATTTTTATTTATCACAGATTAATCATTTATTCGATTAATCAGCATTTCTAATTAATTAAAATTCTGATTAATTAATTATTTTTAATTTCGATTAATCAAATATGGATTATTTTATTCAAAGTTCTCAAATATATCAAAAAGAATCATTAACATTTACGCGAAAAAATGAAAATCAAAAATAATCATTAATATTAATTTTTACAATAAAAATCAAAAAATAAAATCATTTCAGATTTCGATAGAACGTGATCTGATGACTACATTTCTGTATTTAACACTTTGATCCGGTTATTCCTTGTATTTGTTTTTTTTTTTTAATTTCAAGAATGATTATTTTCTGTCCATAATTATTTGATTAATCATAAATATAATTAATCAAGTTGATTAATCAATCGAATAATTGTTTAATCTGAAATTTTATTATTCAGAGTACTCGATCATTAGCTGTGTTTTGTTGAGACCGTAGAGTGTTCTATCTATCTATCTATCTATCTATCTACCTATCTATCTACCTATCTATCTATCTATCTATCTATTTATCTATCATCTATCTATCTATCTATCTATCTATCTATCTATCTATCTATCTATCAGTCTATCTATCTATCTATCTATATCTATTTACATACCTATTAATGTATGACATAAAATATGTTTAAGTCAATTATAAATTAATTTATACTTCAATTATAAGAAATTTGTAATTTTTTAGTAAAAATGATGTACCGATTAATTAATATGTCGTTAAAAGTAAATACATAAATGTATCGCAAAGTATTTATTTTAAACGATTAAATTTCATTAAC
>MINK01190670.1:7291-19328 GCA_001735545.1 Phormia regina | reverse complement strand
TAGTTAGATAGTTAGTTAGTTAGTTAGTTAGTTAGTTAGTTAGTTAGTTAGTTAGTTAGTTAGTTAGTTAGTTAGTTAGTTAGTTAGTTAATTAATTAGTTAGTTAATTAGTTAGTTAGTTATCCAATTAGTTAGTTAGCCATGTAAATTTTGTACACAAAATACAGGTCTCAATTTTGAAGATAATTCAATAAAATTTTCAAGACTATAGGCTGGTCTATCGTCAATTCTATAGACTAGTCTATAGTGAAGGCTATAGACTGGTCTATAGTCAAGACCATAAACTAATCTATAGTCAAGAGACTATAGACTGATCTATAGTCAAGACTATAGACTGATCTATAGTCAAGACTATAGACTGATCTATAGTCAAGACTTTAGACTGATCTATAGTCAAGACTAACTAAAATGACACAGGATTTCCTTGATGTTGTTCTTAAGTTGAAGTTGTAAAAATTTCAAATTGAGAAGATTAAACGTTGTTTGTTCTAATATTTTTTACGATTTTTAAATGTATGTTTTTGTTGATAAACACGATTTAGCTGCCAGTTCTATTTTATTTATAATACAGTTTTTATAACTTATTTTCCTTACACTTGGTTGTGTTTTCTTCTTAAGTTGTGTATTTAATTTAATAATATTTTTATTTTTCTTTTTTAGTTTGTTTATAAATTTCATAATCTTGTTAAATTATATTGTTTGTTGTATAGTTTAATTTTTATATTTTTGTTTATGATCAGGGAGTTTTTCATTGTTGTTGGATTTTTTTATGTGCCAACATTTTGCTTGTCAACAATTTTTACTACTTGAGAAGAAATGTTTCAAGTTTTATTTTGTGAAATTTCTAAAGTTAATTGAAGGAAATGTTTAAGGGAGTTAAATAAGGATTTTAATAAGATATTTCGTTAAAAAATAATTATATAGTTAACTACATAAATGGTATTAAATATAAATTCAATGCGTATACTTAATATTGTTCGGTTTAATTTTATAACTCATACTTTTATTATTTAAATTTCTTCGAAATTTTTATACAGAAATTGAATTTTTGTAAGAATCATAAATTTTTTAAAAGAGAAATATTCATACCAAAAAGTATCTAAAAATTAAGCACTTTAAAAATATGGGTAAAATCGAAGGTCCCAACAAAAGATAAGTATCGAAATTGATCATTATAGTTAAGTAATAATTATATTTATAGATTTAAGGTACAACTACCTAACAAATCTCTTAAAAAATTTCCTCAGGAACAGAAAATCTCCAAAAATCCTCATCAAGTAATGAACCTTTAATGCCAAAAAGTCAATTTTCTAAGAATATGAGAAGACAATTGGCGAAATGAAAATTTATTTAAAATATCATACAGGAAGCCCCAACTTGTATAATATAGACCGGAATTGTTCCTAAAATTGCTTCATGTACCCATATAAGAATAGCGTGTTGTTTTCTAAAAACAGAAATATTTATTTTACACAGAAAAAATTATTACCGTCTTTTTTTTCAATTAACACATTTGTTTAATTTTTTATCAAAATTTAATGAATATATTCAAGTAGAAATAAAATAAAAAATAAATTTTGNNATTGAATGAATTATTTTCATATATTTTTGTTAATTGGTGACTTTTTTCTGTGTATAAATGAATATAAAAATTAAATTTAGTCGCAGAATTTTTGTACAGGTTCAAGAAATACAGATTTGGAAACATTTGATACCGCCCTAACTCTGCATCAAGGAACTCAAGAATGATCTTCCGGAGAAATAATGGTTCATTCAATTGTTTTCTTATATTCCTTAATTTTGTCCCAAGCAAATTTTGAAGCGACTAACTTGAACGAATTAAAACTTTTTTTACATTAAGCCCTTTTAAAATTGCATCATCGATTTTTTTAAAGTGCTTAATCTACAACCTTTTTGGCATGAATATTTCCCGGAATTAGAGACCATCAATGAACCTTATCTTTTACCTTTTTTTTATTAAATATAGTTATCGAAATTTTAAAAAAGTATAATTTCAAAAAGTTTTTTAAAAAATATTTTAAATTTTTTCACAAATACACTAATGACCCAATTTTTTTGTCAGCTATGAAAAAGAGCTTTTTGCGCTTACGACAATGTACCGTTATTATGTATAATATTTAAGACTATAATTTTTATATAAATTTGTGACTCAATACATTCGTAATGATTCGACACTAAAAATTTTATTGTTTTACATTTACAATTTTGTCGAAAACTCAAAAAGTTTAAAATAATTATTCTAGACCCTATTTGTTTTTTTGTTCGTAACTGTAGTGCCCGCAAATTGATGTTATTTTCTTAAATATCCCAATATTTAGCGAATTAGAAAGGATTTCAGTTTTTATTTTTGTATATATAAAAAAACGGGAATTTTCTGAAGAATTTTCCAAAGTTGTCGTCACTTTAATGTCATCCTGTAAGGTATATCTATAGATATCGCTAATATTAACTGAAGATACCACCAAAATCCGTTTTTGCTGTCAGATTTTCTAAGCTCTTGCGACTTTATACGAAAAATTCAAAATTAAAAAAAATAAAATACTTACTGAATAAATAAATAAATAAAATGAGAGAAACAAATTTTGAAGCTCTTATTATGTGTGTACAATAGCTTTTAAAAAATCTAAAATAAATCTGCCATTCTTTGTTAAGAAAACTTAAACAAAATCACTATTCAACTTTGAACACAACTTTAAGGAATTTTTCATAAAAATACTTTATAATACTATGTTAATCTATAATACGACTGTAATTCTAAACGCCTGAGTGATTTGTTATATTTCGATTCATCCTCTCTGTAGTACATATGTAACATCGGTCAATACTTTAGTATCTGCCATCATCATCCTTATTTACTTTAAAGTAAAATTATCAATAAAAATACCAGATTATTTAACAAATTAAATAAAAGTTCAATTCTAAAACAAAAAGGACTTCATTTAGTTTAAGAAAACAGGAAAAAAAATCTTTAGTCATAAAAAAACTAATATTTCTCATTTCGAAATTAAAATAAAATCCTTGAAAGCAAAACTTTTTAATAACAAAAATATCCAAAATTTAATAAAAAAATAAACAAACACTGCACATACAGCAAATAAAAAAAAGAAAAGAATTAAACTCGTAAAACCAAATCAAGCAGTAATAGAAAAAAATAAATAAAAAAATGAAAAACTAAAAAGAAATTTCCCATATAAATTGTAGAAATTTGCGTAAATTTGTGCAGTTTTTATGACCCTTTTTGTGAAATGTACTTCTTTTGTTTTTAATGATTTTTGGCAAAAATGTTCATCATTGAAACTCATCATGCTATCATTCTCTTACATAATACATATACAACCACCATCATAGCTGCCCAAATCATCTGTCTTGTGAATTGTTTCAAAAACGAAATGACATACATACATAGAAACTTTGAACCAGTACTGATGAGCATGATGAAATGATGCATTCCAGTGAAAAGTCGTAAAACGTAACCACAATAAAAATAAATATATCGACAGATCACAAAATACTGATAGTACAGATAGATGCAAAAAGTAGCAGTCGAAAAAGTTTAACACAAAAAAATAACAGAGAAAAAAACTATTGGAAACATTAGTACATATACTGAATTAATATGAAGACCAGAGAGGGAAGAGAAAGGAAAATGTTCCTTACATATGTATACGTTTGTATTATAGCCACAAACATACACATTTATTTTGGTACTTTTCTTCATTTAATCAAACTTACAACAACTGCTGTACAGTGGAGCCAAATGAGAAATGTTTTGGTATTAAAATTATATCACTTAAACTATTTTTCGGTTTTATTTTAAGCTTTTAGAAAATTTATTTTGTAGTCACACGGAGAAAACCCGAGATAAGCTACAGGATGACAAAAAATAGGAATATTCGTATTTGATATCGACTTTGTTCATAACTTCTAAACCTTAAATACTCAGTGGGGTAGAATCGAATTTTTTTGAAGTTAAACTATAATATCTAATTGACTGGTTGGATTTGCTTGGAAGTGTCATGCTTCGGTTTTATGAAAGATATTGATTGCTATCTTTTTCGGTATAATTGCTTTTTTCTCGAAGATTTTGATGGAAAACTTTTCATAACACGTTATAGATTCAGAAACTTAATTCAGTTTGCAGATTCGTACTTTGGGATTTTAGAATATATAGACTAAAATTAAAACTTTCATATTAAATGGGTTAAATTTGGCAGCTAAAAATCACGAAAAACGTTTTGTTGTTGCATTCTCAAATTGTAAATCGTCTATTTTTGGACTTGGTAAAGATATCGTCTGCAAACTTTCTTTTTTCAATAGTTTTTTTTTTTGTAGTTAGCTAAAAACTAATAAACTCGGTCTGAAATACTGGGAAATATATGATAAAATCTAGACCAAGAAGTTGCAAAATTTAGGTACTTAGAATTTCAATTTAAATAACGCGAAAACTATAAAAGATAAATGGATAAATTGCAAGTCTTATCAATGCCTACAAGAACATATATTCGGAGAAAAAACTAAAATTTTGCATGCTATTAAAAATTGTATATGTGAAATGTACCCCACTTTACCCTCTAAACTCTTCTCTGTTTTTTGGAAGTTCCTAAGAATTAGTACAAAAAGTGATATTAAATTAAAATTTTGCGAGAAAAAGTTAATATCTTTTACAAAAATTTAAATTTAAAAAACTATAAAACACTTTTACTATATTTTAATAAAGCTTAAGTGGAATTTTTGTTAAAAAAAATTATAGACATAGTTTAAAGAGAAGTACTTCGAAAGCAATGAACAAGAAGTATAAAAGAAAAACATCCTACCAATGAGAACCAAGGGTTAAAAAAAGAACTTTTGCAGCTTTTTTGTACCATTAAGTATTCAATTGGTTAATATGCAATTAAAGCTACATAATAGGTTTTTTCGGAATGCTAAAAAACGGTTTCGAGTATTCAAGAAATTTCTTAGGTTTCATACTTCACCGGTGATAAATCTATCTACCTTTTTATAGCAAATTGATTTATTTTACATAACTAAGTGATAATTAATTTTAATAAAAGCTACCATATGATAAATTAATAGGCTTTTTATTTTCTCGACACTATAAAAATTTGTGTTGTGATTCAACCATATTATTGCTATAGACATAAATCAGGAACATATACAACAAAAGCATGTTTGTATATTAACTATTGTTGTTTAGAGATTCAACCATATTATTGCTTTACACTGGAATCAAGTACATATACAACATATTTTTGCTGATCGCCAACATTTTTATTGTAAACAACCATAAAGTCCAACCAAGATATGGCAGTTCTCGTTTATGGTTACTATTCACCATTTTTTCGTGTATAATGATTTGATTCGTATATGTCTAAATATGACTCTTGAACTTCTGGAAAACCCATAAATATTTATAAAAAATAAATATCGTTATTAAATTTATATATTTGTTTTAAGTGGGAAACTAGTTATCAGCCATACATAGTTTAGAAGTAACATAAAAACCAGTACATCTTTATAAAGTTTTTAGTTTATTTTTAACTGTAAAATCTAACTTAGGTGAGTAAACTTTTTTTCTCCTTTCTCTTCAAATTGGTCTGGAATTAAAGAATTTTACAAGCCATCTTTGAGACTCTGTAGCATTTTTGTTGTTATCACAGGGTGATAAGAAAATTAAGTTTTTTGAAAACATAAGTTCCCCTATACAAGTTTCTTATACTTTTCAATTTAACCGATAAATATTTATTACCAAAAATGTTGAGTTTGGTCCCACTACGATGTTATTAAAAGGGATATTAGTAAATACTATAACTGTGTATGTATGTTGAAAACTATATGAGCATGTATTAGTACTTGCTATAGTAGGTACTATATGAACAATTTTTAACGTTATAAGGCATAGGTGGAGAAATATTAAGGAATTTAAAGGGGTAATAGTTACATGATCAATTAAATCTCGAGTTTTGGGAAATTTTGCCATAATTTCAAAATCTATATGTTAACAAATATTTTTAATAAAATTGTCTGTCTTTTTATTATAGTTAACACAAGAGTAATGGTGTAAAGTTTGTCATTCCGTTTGTAATTTCTACAATTATTGTAAGAAATGATAACGACTGAAACATGTCCGTCCGTGTGTCGGTTGAAATGATGTTTATGAAGCACAAAAATAACTGTTTCCAATATCTGAATTTTTATACTGAAAAATTTAAATAAATCAGTTCAATAATAACTGAGATATCGGACAAAACACGTTTTTGATTTTTTGAAGATACATATTTTCTTTTATACAAATCGGATCGGAATAAAATTTTAGCTCTTTTAAATCAACCAAATTCGTTGAATTATGGTAGCACAAGTTAAGGTAGAAGTTCTTTTATTTGGCGGTTAGCCTGGGTTCACACACACCAATTTTTCTTGCTGCAATTATGAGTTTACAGGATATAGAGGCGAAAAAAATACAAAACTTTTACATTTTCTTCACCTCTTTCATCCACAAAGTCAGAATTGGGGCAAGAAAAATTGCTGTGTGCGATTCCCGACTAAGATGGAGAAGAGTATTCATTTTTTCTATTTCTTTATTTTTTCATTTTTTCATATCCTTATTTAGTATTATTTTCTTACTCCGCACCTGTTATTATGCAATATAAATTGATTCATTTTAATTTTACAACAAACAAAATGAAAATAGAGCGAAAAAGCGGAAGTAAGTTAAAACACATAAAACGGAAATATTATTTAGATATACTTCTGGTTTAGCTAAGGATGCGTTTTCCTTTTGCTGAATAAAACAAAAAATGAAAGAAAAAAAGAAAATAAAAAAGAGCAAACATAAAAAGGATGCAAAAATCCATTTATTCATTTATTCATCTGTATATGAGTATGTGTGCATAAATGTATGAAGAAATAAAAGAAAAAGGAAAACTTTTACAGCTGTATTTGAAAGGTTTTTTTGTTTTCATCACAAAGTGCAGTTTTAAAATCTATTTGTATTCGTGAGCATTTGTTCTTATTTCCAAATATTTTATGTCTTTTTCATTACTTTTCAGTTTATGGGCTTTATCTGGAAAAAAAAATTATACTGAAAACTACGCTTTATAAATGTACTTTTAAGTATTAAGTTTTTTTATGGCAAATATTTTGGATATGAAGAAAAAAGAAGAAAAGAATTGTTTTCTATACATAAATTATTAAATTTAACAGATTTCTTAAAACTAGAGAAAATCTTTAGAAATTAATATTTTAGCATTTCGTTCTATTTATATTTTAAGGTTTGAAATAACTTTTATAAACAAAATACAAATAATCATTGAGATATAATTCGCTTGTATCTTTATAGGTACATACTTTTATTTATTCCCAATTGTATGATTTCATATACATATGTATGTATGTAGCCACATTTTCTTAAATTCATACAAACTAAAATAAAACAAACTACAATTATTTCTTTACACAATAGAAATAACTACACATGTCTAGAATATTTTAGCTTTTATATATAAACTTTTGAAATAGTTTTCGTGTTTAATAAACACAACACAATATTATTATTTTTTTATTTTTTGGTAAAGATATGTATTTAACTAAAAGTTTTGTGGTTCTAGGTTTCTATTTGAATTAAAGAAAATAATATTAAAATATTTAAACAAAGAAATACAAATATATATGCGTACATACATAGATACATACATACATATGAATTTGAAGGAAGTAAAATTAAGAAATATTGTTTAAAATAAGCAAATTATTTAAAATAGAACAAAATTTAAGTTCCCAAATAAATTAAGATATTTAACACGTTTAGAAAATAATAATTTAAAGATAAATATACATATATGTATATGTGACATAAAATAACATATTTCTATAAAATTTAACTTCCGGGCATTTAAATTATGAAATTTATATAATACTGAGTGTTATTATTGTGTATGTATGTGTGACTAACAAATATATACACTCAGATTTAAAAAGTATTTTTTGTGGATATTTTTTTATTTCGCTCTGATTTCATTAAAATATATAAAAATGTTGCCTGCCAATTCATAATCAGCATCCAAATGGAAAAATAACTTAAGTTTATATAACTTATATTTGGCAAAAATCGATATTTTGTATGTAAATCTTAAATTTTCAATATCTTGCTTATTAAGCATTCAAATGGATAAAAGGCCTTTATTACTGATCACTTATAATTGTTACTAAAAATCTATGTTCTTTTACATTTAAATAAAATAAATAGTTTCTCTGAAATTCTACATTTTATATGAAAATCCTCTGGTTAATATGCACCAAAATATTATTTGTGATCACCAATATTTTTCACAAAAAATCGAAATCGGAAATTTTAATTCCCTGAAATCTCGCTTAATACACATCCAAATGGAAAAAAGTCTTTATTTGTGATCACCTATATTTTTCACTTTAAATCGATATTATGTATGATAATTTTAAATCCTCAATATGTTGGAAAATATGCATCCAAATTAAATCAGGGCTTCAATTTGTGGTCACTTGTATTTCCCATGAAAATTTGATATTTTAAATGAAAATCCTAGATCCTCAATGTCTTGCTTAATATCCATTAAAATGTAAAAAGGCATTTATTAATGATCATTTACTAGAGTTGGGAATAAAATTTCATTTTGATAAATAGTTCGTTATCGTTTAGTTTGACTGTACGAGAACGAATAAAATAGAAACGACTGAAAGATGTTGTTTTATCTTTCATTTTCTGAAATAAGTATGTATGGTATAGAACCGAAAATATAGTTCAAAACTATGTTTTTTTTTTTTTGTGTCGGATGAATTCACACATTCATATCAGCTGAAAGTAATATCAAAGAGGGAAAGTGTTAAATATGAAAAGTGCAACATTAACATGAGATTGTAAACTAATTCATATCGTTCACTTAACTGAACCGTTCAATTGAAATATTTCTTTCATGAACGACACTTAAATTTCTCGAAAATGAAAATCTTAAATCTTTGACATCTCGCTTAATATGCCTTTGATGTGATATTGATAATGAAATTGATATTTTGTATGAAAATATTAAATCCTTAATATTTCACACAGGAAGAGGAAAAAGTTCCCTTCTCCAAAATGAAAACGCTTAAGTTGGATTTGCGTGATGTAGGTGTTAAATTGGGAAGGGTTACCCCTTCAAGGTGAAGCTAAGGCAACATTTGAAATAAAAAAGGTTGGTTTCTTGTCCGATTTCAAATATTTTATACCTTATTATTGTGGGCCCCGATAAGTCCTTTTTTATCTCTTATTGTTATCGAGAACATGCAGAATTGCTTAAAAATTAAAATCCAAATAATCGTTTTTTTTACATATATATCCTAGTATCTCTGACCGATTTTTTTAATTATCTATTTATCAAAAAATTAACAATTTTGAATTTGAAAATTAATTCTTTGGTATACAGTAAGAGACGGAATAGAACCAAAACTTTGCCATTTTAAAATTTAGAATGTAACAGAAAATTATTTTTTTCGACTTTTAGCACTAATAGAAGTTTCTAATTTATTTCCAAAAATTTTGATTCTGTACCAATGTGCAACGGCAGGACAACCACTTTAATGAAGAAAAGTTAACTATTTTGAAACACGTTTTCCACGAAATGAGATATTTAGTATTTTGGTACAAAAAAGTGGAAGATTTTTAATTCCCTGATTTTAAAACAAGTTTATTTAATTATCTATTATATTGTTTAAATTTTATTTAGGTATAAATATAAGCATTATTTCTGCTTAACATTTAAATTTTAAGTTTTTTTTTACTATAGCCTGGAGAAGTTTCATCTCATGTTATTTTTATATAGTTTCGATTTTCCATGTTGTTTTAATATAAATTCCCTTAATGTCCTGTTGTTACAAATTTCTTTAAGTGTATTTGCCTTACAACTATATTAACTTAATGTATTAATTTAGTATTATTTAGGGTAGGTCATCAAATTTTACATACACGCATGTATATATATATTGTATCTATAAGTATTTGCGATAATATATCTATTGACAAAAACACATCTACTTAACATTTCGTGGTCGCCAAATGTATCGAACCACAAAAACAATAAATTATAAACAAAATTTAGCTAAAGGCTAAATAAAATAACTAAACAAACAAACGCAACAGCAAAAAGCCAAACAGTTTATATGGTAATAGGTTTCAGTACCCAACCATTGAACATTATTTAAAGACAATGTACGAATAAGTAGCACAATTAATCGTTAAGAAAGTAAAAGGTGTTCACAAAAATTGATATAAATAAAGTCTGCAAATTTGGAAAAGTTCGTGAATGATTAAGACAATTTATCAATAATAATAATAAATTATTTTGATTTCATATTTTTCCGACATGAAATATAAATTTGTATTTCTACTCCTCGTGTTCAAACACCCTGTATATACATAAGTATACAACCATACTACAGCCACTTAAAAAGTAAATATTTACTCAAATTCTTCCTCCTTCTTATATTTATTTAAACGAGATTTATACGATAAACGATTAACGTTTATGACATTTTCAATACAATTTATATGGAGTGTGTATTTGGTGGCAAAGATTAAAAGAAAATTTATTGTATTTTTTTGATTTTCTTACCTCCTGTACTCTTGGCTTTTACACTAAGTAAAAAGTTTAATAAAAATATATCCAAAAAGCATTTTAGTTAAGTACTTATTTTAGTTGATTGCGAGCGATTACACGTTTAAGTATTTTTGGATGATAAGAAAATGTAATTGAATTGAATTATATTAATAAAACGTGATCAATAAGACCATATGGTGTTTTTGATGAAGTTTATATAAAAAAAAAGAAATGATATGAAAGTGAATACTGATAAAATTTTGGAGTTTTTCATTATTATGTAATTCTACACAAAATGAGAAGAAATTTAGTTTTTTATTAAAGTTCACAGAAAAAAGTAACAATCGACTACAATTACCAAATTGCTAATAATTATACCCTACACCACCAAAGGTGGTTGGGGTATTATGTGTTTGTGCAAATATTGTAACACAGAGAAAAAATTTTTTCCTACACCCAGTAATACCGTTCGATCAGAAATCACTTTTTTGAGTTGAATTTAACGATGTTCCGTCCCGTCCGTCTGGTTATCTGGTTTGGACTACCATGTAAAGGCTTGTGCGCAAAGTACAAGGTCGCAGCAATTTTAGAGATAATTTGGGATGAAACTTGGTACATATGAATTTTGGCTGCAAAGGAACGAAGCCTAATTTGAATTCTTTGGTCATGTATCGACCCATTATTTCACACTAAGCCCCCATACAAATGTTTCCTTCTCGGAAATAAAGTTTAACACTCAAACATACCTTAAAAATTGAAAATATTTTTAATGAAGTTTAGCAACAAATAAGTTTTAATGTGAGCATAAATCAGTTTCCAAATTTCATCAAAGATCGGTCATATTTTCCAGTAGCTTCCCATATGAACCACTCCTTTCGAAAAATGCAAATTTAAATGCATAAATCCCATAAAAACGTTAATATTTCAAATTTAATATTCGACACCATATAACATCTAATATAAGTAATAAGTGATCACATGCAAAATTTCATTGAGATCAGTCCATAATTGAACCACACAGCTCCCATATAAAGAACCGAATTTGGGGAATTACCATAAAGTGCATAAATACATGTGAATCTTAGTATCCGTCGTAATAATCTGCAATAAAAATGTTTTTATTTTCCCACTTAAACAAAATATATATAGGGTTCCATAAAATTGCTTCTTTTCCCGAAATTTGGTACACATAGACAATGGTGTATGGGTAACATATCCTTATTTCTCTGTTTTTTGCATTGATTTTGCTCCAATCAATTCCAATGTTTAATATTAATAACTACAGTTGATTTTTTCCAAAAATAGATATAATGTTCTGAAAATGGCTTTAAATTTTATTCCATCTTATTTCCTATAGAACAATTTTTAATTTTTTCCTTATATTTTTTTTAAAGAACTGCGTTCCATTTTAT
>MINK01190669.1:0-13888 GCA_001735545.1 Phormia regina | reverse complement strand
ACAGGGGGTTCTAAACATTTTGCTAGTTTTTACAACAAACACGATGAAATTGACAGGGGGTTCTAAACATTTTGCTTGTTTTTACAACAAACACGATGAAATTGACAGGGGGTTCTAAACATTTTGCTAGTTTTTACAACAAACACGATGAAATTGACAGGGGATTCTAAACATTTTGCTAGTTTTTACAACAAATACGATGAAAGCGACTAGAATGGTGGTTGTTTTTGAAGATTTGAAAAATATTTTTGTCGCACACAAAAATTTTCCACGTATATTCCTCTTTGTGGTTATTTTCATGCGGGTGGTAACATTGTTATTTTTATGCTGGTTGTAATATTTGAAAAATATTTCTTGAATCTTGCAATTTTTTCTGGAATCCTGGTATTGATATTTAATGTTGCCTTTTTAAATCAATTTCATGGAGATTGTAAGATTTGAAAAATATTTTTATCGTGCCCAAAAATGTTCGTCATTTTTATTTTTATGTGGGTTTTAATATTTTAAAAATAGTTCTTGAATCTTGTGATTTTGCTGGAACCCTAGTATTATTATTTAATATTCCCATTTAAAATCAATTTCTTGGAGTTTGTAAGATTTTATAAATGTTTCTGTTGCGCCCAAAAATTTTCCACGTATATCATTGCGGTTATTTTTATGGAGGTTGTAACATTTTTACTTTTATGCAGGTTGTAATGTTTGAAAAAGTCTTTTAAATTTTGCTGGATCCCTAGTAAAATTATTTAATATTCCTGTTTGTAAAAATTTTCAATATATTTTTAATAGATTTAAAAAATAAAAAAATAAATAAAAAATTTATGACGCATAAACATTTTATACGTTGATTCCTCTTTGTGATTATTTAAATAGGGATTATAATATTCTTATTTTCATGTGGGTTCTAATACTTCCGTTAAAGATTGTAAAATATACAGTTTTTTCACAAAATATATTACTGATAAGTTCCTCGAACATTCAAAATAAAAATGTATAAATACTTAAATCCTAAATAATATTTACTCAGTACAAATCTTACAAGTTAAAATGAATAAACTAACTAACACTCAAATTATGGCTGCATTTAATAGCAAAAAGGCAAAGCCATATTTGAGTTGTACGGAGCTACAAACGTCTAAACCTTTTAAGGTTTTGAAGGTGTTTCGCCATATAAATAAGTATGGCAATGTTGTCATTGCTGAGCTGGAAGATATAATGGTGTACCTTCCTAAAAGATATAACGACTTGGATGACATGGTCATTGATGGTGCTGGGGGTGAGAAGTTTATTCTCATAAAAAGACTGGATGACACAAATAAAAATTTTGTGTTGGAGCTAGAAGAAATTCCTGTAACGGACCTCACTTGTGACGAAGACCTAGTCTACATACCCAATGCTCAACCGTTTTTTAGCTGGGAGGTGACGAAGGTAGCGAAAAAATAATAAAAAAAAAATGTATTTAATATTCTTGTAAAACTTTTAATTAATTTAATATATAATAAAACAAAACTATATTTATAATATAAAAAATAAAAATCTTTCATTTAAAAATATTACACTTTTTTCAGATTAACTTTCATAATAAATTATATACATAAATAAATTACAAAGTCTTTTATTTAAAAAGAAAAATTGTATATAAGTATAATACAAAAAATAACACTTGTTATTTCAGATTTCAAAATTGTTAGGTTATAATGTCTCGGAAGCAAATATTACATTTTCTAACTGATTTTAAACATTTAATTTTCCTGGAGCATTTGGAAATAATTAACAATTTCTTAGTTTTAATGGATGAACAGAAAGTTCGTGGAGATATACTACTACAATCAAGATATGGTTCACATTTTAAAAGCTGCTTATGGTCTCAGGACGATACTACTGAAGGTCCAGATTGTTGTGAATGCATGTTCTTTGAAAAACGAAAGAGTTTTATAGAAGACTTAATAAAAAAATATCATTTACTCTCAAAATATTTTTATAAAACATTTAAAACTCTGTAGAAATAAAAAATAAAAACACATACACATATATTGTGTAAAAATAAATATTGTTTTATTATTTACATAACTTTTTACATAGAAATTCAAGACATAAGTGTCCACAGTTGAATGAATTATAACGTTGTTTTTGTTTATGATTATATTTAATATTGGCTCCCAAATATTTTATTACTTCCAGCGGCGGTTGTAAATTTCCAAAACTATCAAAATATTCTACAAATTTATTGTTTTTATAGTATGCTACCCAATGAGTACCACTTCCTCTTGAAGAATCTAGGTTAACTATTCCACACTCTCTTCTTTTAGGATGTTTTGGAAGCGTATCTCTCATGAATACTCCTCTAAAATGTGGAATATTTCTTTTTGTAAATTGTATGATATCTACATCTGTTAGTGGTCTATTTGGTAGCTGTTTTAATAGTTTTTTGAGTTTTGACATATTAATCCATAACCCTTCTTGTATGGTTTTAGAAAAAGACCTTTTCCCATAGCAATTGATTCAATTGTTTTATTGTGACGTTTAGATTCATCCAATTCCTTCTTGGCATTTTTTGCAGCGTTTATAGTTTTTGCTAATGCGGCACCTCCTGAAGTTATACTACCTAATGCTCCAAGAGCACTTAGTATTGGTATAAGCGGTATAAAACCACCGATTTTCGGTAGTGAAATAATGCGAGGAATAATTACTTTGTCTTTTTTCCCCTTAAAAGATTTACCAATCACTTTTCTAGCAATTTTTATAGCATCTTGTATATCTTTTGGCTTTTCTTTTCTCAAAATGGCTGTAGCAGTTTTAACAGTTTTTGTAAAAAGATTTTTGTTGTGCAACTTTTTATTGTTTTTAAGACCCATACCGAATTTAGTTTTTGCTTTCATAGTATTGGTAACTATATATGCACTAGTTTTTTCCCCAATATTACTATCTTTTGACAAAACTCTCTCCCAAGCTCGTTCAGTTAATATTTTATCAGCTTTATTACGATGGGTTAAATCTTTACTTTGTGAATATGCTATATCATGATCCCTACATGCAGCGTCCAATGGATTAATACCTCTGTCGCCTCTTGCTAAACGTTTTTTTAACTTAGTTCCTGGTCCACAAAATTGATATCCTGGCAGATGTAGCTCTATTGGTAAAACATCGATTAAATTGTTTAATATACCTTCTCCTTTCATATCTTAAGCCCAAATGATTATAATATTATTTTTTTGTATCTTATATATGTTTTGGGGGAAATGAAAATGTAATCAGTTGTCAAAATGCGTTCAATAAAACAACATAAAAATATTTCTGTGAGAAATATGGACTTTTCTACAAATACGAATACAAAAATTCGTCATAGCACATTACTACCAAACACAATTAGAGCACTTATTGTAGGCCCTTCGAATTGTGGAAAGACTAATGTAATGCTTAGTTTAATAGAAAGTCCTAATGGTTTAAAATTTGAGAATATATATTTATATTCTAAATCACTCTATCAACCCAAGTATGAGTACTTGGAAAAACTTGTGAAACCTATAACAGGAATGGGGTATTTTACATTTAGTGATAATGATAGTGTTATACCACCGGAAGAAGCTAAAAATAATTCTATTATGATATTTGATGATGTTGCATGTGAGAAGCAAAATAATATACGATCATATTTTTGTATGGGTCGTCACAAAAATATAGATTCATTTTATTTATGTCAAACATATACTCGAATTCCAAAACATTTAGTTCGTGATAATGCCAATATGATAATAATGTTTAAACAGGATGTATTAAACATTCGACATGTATATAATGATCATGTAGGTGCGGATATGACTTTTGAAAAGTTTTATGATATGTGTCGAGAATGTTGGCGAGATAAATTTGGATTCTTAGTAATTAGCAAGGATGATGACATGAACATTGGGAGATATAGAAAACTTTTTGATAACTATATTCAACCTTAAAGAAAAAAATATATATATTCAAATTTTTCAAAAACTATTCATAAATATTTAAAAAACAGTTCACATTGACCTTTAAGCGGACAGAAAATTTATAAAAAGGAACGTTCACAATACTTTAGATGTTATTGTTGCACATACAAGTATAGCACAAACGTCTTATAATTTTTAAATCATAAAATGAACGAAAAACTATTAAAAGAATTAATAAAAACAAGGTCTATATTAAAACGAAAATTTCGAAGTCTTAAAGTAGGAGAAATTGATAGCGATGAAATATTACAAAAAACATTTAAGCCGATAACTGAACCATTAAAAGAAATCATTGCAACGAGCAAAACTCAATACACTATACCAAAATTGGAAAATGTAAATGAATCATTCTTAAGTTTTAATAAAAGGTTGACTGAAGGAATAACAAGCACACCAAAAAAAGAAAATATTGAAGATTTTGATGAAGAAAACGGTGATAATACTTACAGAAATGAGACTGAAGATTCTAGTTTCAATTCTGCTACTAATTCATCTGGAATTGTAGATTTATCATTTTTACATAAAAATAAAATTCTTGATACAACATATGGTCCACATAAAAATAGGAATAATGTATGGAAATTTGGAGATTGTGACATAGAAATATCTAACGATAAAGTAACTATAGGAAATCAAAATTGGGCACTTACACCAGGATTGATTGAGTTATTATTTCATAAAGAACCAAAAAATTATGAACCATATGAATTGGATATTTACAAAAAAATTTTAATAAATACCAATGCTCATAAAAAGAATTATGATCCATTAAATCAGATAAAAGGTATCAGAAGTAAAAAATATAAGACGATTATACAAAAATTATTTGTAGATGAAACCTCATCAACACCAATAAAATCGTTGAGATCACAAACACGTAAAGGAAATGGAATGATGATGGAATTTAATAATGAAAAGCCCAACTATAAATACTGGAACGATCCTAATGAATTAGTAGATAGACTTAGACTACTGATTGCATCAGAAGGTGCCGGACACAATAACCATAATAATGAAATTAACTCAATAATAGAAGAATTACAAGAAGCCGATATAATTGTATAGAAGATTATAGTTTTATAGAGATATGTCTGTTGATAAGTTTGGCCATCATTCAAAAAGTCAAAATGATTTTGTCAAAAATGAAAAAAATAAAAGAAAAATTCGTCAAATTATTGGATTTATGTTGGATAAAAATAATAACATGGATTTTCAAAACAAAAGGATCACAAATGTTTCTTTTCCTATACAAGAAAAAGACGTTGTTAATAAACATTACATGGGAAGAGAAATCAGACAATTACAACAAGAAATATTAACAAGAAATAAAGAACAATATGCTAAACTTAATGAAAAAATTGAAAATATTAATGAATCAAATAAAAATATGATAGCTGAAACAGATATGTTCTTAAAAACGTACTTTGGTGAACAATTTGAAGTGTTGTATGAGAAAATACTAAGAGTAGAAAATAATGGATTTCCATTAGTAACTAAGAATACAAAAAGGAAGCATTAAATCAAATACGCAAAAAAAAAACATAAAAATTAAAAATAAACACTGGAATAATAATAATGAATGTAAAACGTGATTTAGTGAATGAGCTTCATGCTCAAGCAAGAAAAAACTTTAAACGTAGAAGAGTGATAATGAAGGGTATAGATGATTTATGGCAAGCCGATTTAGTTGAAATGGGGAATTATTCATTATATAATAAAGGATTTAAATATTTATTGACTGTCATTGATACATTTTCTAAATTTGCTTGGATTCGACCACTTAAATCAAAGAACTCTCAAGATGTTACTAACGCCATGAGTAATATATTTACTTTGGGACGAATACCAAAAAATTTACAAACAGATGATGGAAAAGAATTTTTTAATAAAGTATTTAAAAATTTAATGATGAAATACAAAATAAACCATTATTCTACCTATAGCATTATGAAAGCCTCCATCGTTGAACGTTTCAACAGAACTTTAAAGGGAATGATGTGGAAAGAATTTAGTTACAACGGTTCCTATCATTGGATCGATTTGTATAAACAGTTAATTAATGAGTATAATAAAAAAATTCATCGAACAATCAAAATGGCACCAGCTAATGTTAAACCCTCCAACGAAAAATTCCTGTTAAATACAGTTTATGATCACATTAAAATATTTAAGAAAAATAAGTTTAATATTGGTGATCATGTGAGGATCAGCAAATATAAACATAACTTTGAAAAAGGGTATACACCAAATTGGACTACAGAAATATTTAAAATTAAAGAAATTAAAATTACATATCCAACAACATATATATTAGAAGACTATACGGGGACTCCAATCAAAGGAACATTCTATGAAGAAGAACTTCTTTCAACCAGATATCCTAATACATATTTAGTTGAGAAAGTTTTAAGAACTAAAAATGGTCAAGCTTATGTAAAATGGTTGGGATTCTCTAGTGATCATAACTCTTGGATTAATAAAAATGAAATATTATAACTATATAAAATAACCAAATTATATGTAATTATATTCATCAAAATAGTAAATAAAATATATTTTAAAATATCATTTCTCAGTCTTTCATTTCATTAAAGATTTAGTGGTCAACATGTCTATTACATTAACTTTAAACGGAAATTCTTCTATTTTAACTGCAAATTATTTTCCATCAATAGAATTAGGACAAGACTATGAATGTTCACTTATAGATTTTCATACATATAATAGCATTCCTAATGTGGATGGCGATAATAATTTATTTCATATTGGAGATAATATCATTGAAATTCCCATTGGTTCTTATGAATTAGAGGATATTGCTAATTATTTAGAGTTTGAATATGAAAGTCTGACAAATGGTGAAAAGTCAATTAAGATTGAAGCCAACAATAACACCATGCAAGTACAAATATCTACTTCTCATGATCCTATATATTTAAATAGAGAAAGAACAATTGGAGGGTTGATGGGTTTCAATAAAAATATTTTAAGAGGTGGTTCTAATTATCTATCTGAATTGCCTGTAAATATTCTAAAAGTAAACACAATCCGCATTGATTGTAATATTGCAATTGGTTCTTATATTAATGGTGAAAGAGCACATACAATTCATGAATTCGGGATTAATGTATCTCCGGGATATAAAATGGATGAGATTCCTCGGAATTTAATTTATTTACCACTCAACACCAGAGAGATTAGTTCTATAACTGTTACTATTGTCGATCAAAATAGTGATTTAATTAATTTTCGTGGTGAAAATATTACTCTTCGTCTTCACTTAAGACCCAAACAATAATGATTATATATAATAAAAATACTGTCAGTCGAGTAAACAATCACATTAAGGTGCAGAACATTAAACGAACAAGATCATTTTTAAGCATTCCAAAACTTAGCGAAGCGAATAAACAATTCCTAAAATCATTGAATTTAATATTAAAGAATAATGACTGATATTATTAATGTGTTGGAACAACCCATCTCGGATGAGAGAATTATAAAAAAAGATTATCATACATATACACCATACATTCAATCATTCAATAACAATGATGAAATCCGTATCTCAATACAGAATCAAGATTTATATGTCTTACCAAGTGAAAGTTTTTTATATATTGAAGGCTTTGTAGTAAATGCTGTAAATAGTCAAAAATCTAAAAACTTCAAATTAAAAAATAATTTTGTACCAAAACTTTTTGAGGAGATCCGTTATGAACTTAATGGTGTTGAAATAGATCGCAGCCGTCATGTTGGAATTTCTAGTACAATTAAAAACTATCTCTCATTAAATGATAGTGAAAGTATCATGATGGGAAATGCAAGTTGGTCTTATGATAAAGATATTGATATTGGTGATGGATATTTCAACTTTTATGTACCACTTAAGTCATTATTAGGATTTGCAGAAGATTATAATAAAATTTTATTGAACTGTAAACATGAACTAATTTTACTGCGAACCAAAAACGATGATAATATTATTTATTCAACTCAAGCTGGTGAAAAACCAAAAATTACAATTCAAAATATAAGCTGGAGAATTCCCCATGTAAAACTATCTGATTATGCAAAACTAAATACAATTAAAATTATTAACAGTGGAAGTCCGTTGCCTATAGCATTTCGTAGTTGGGATTGCCACTATCATCCTCAACTATCATCATCTCAAAATCATATCTGGAATGTTAAACTTGCAGCAAACAGAGAGCGCCCTCGCTTTGTTTTAATTGCTTTTCAACAGAATAATGAATTTACACATTCCAATCTTAACAATATTAAAGTTCATTTAAATTCCGATTCATATCCATATGATGACTTAAACATTAAATTTGATAATCAGCGGTATGCAATTTTATATGATATGTACGTCAAATTTCAACAAAACTTTTATATGAGGGAGCCACAACCTCTTCTATCATCAGAAAAATTTAAGGAAAAAGCACCTATAATCGTAATTGATGTAAGTCATCAAAATGAATCAATCACAACAGGTCCCATAGATATAAAAGTTGAGTTTTCTATGGATAAAACGGTTGAGAAAAATACGTCTGCATACTGTGTGCTCGTACATGATCGACTTATCGAATACTCACCCCTTACATCATCCGTCAAAAAAATAGTTTAAAATAAATAAATGTTTCAAATTATACTTTTTTAATTATTGAATTTATTTAACAAACTTATTTTATAACTTATGTTTAAACAACAATAAATAAATAAACAAATAAATAAATATACATATATACAAATCACAGTTTTTTTTTTCTTCAATTACTAATTACTTTATATTAATAATCCAACTCCATAAAAATATCATCATCACTATCAGAGAACATAGTTATATTATTATTTTTATTAGAAGAAGATGAATTTAAATTTAGAAATATTTCCTCATCACAGTCAGAGAACATACTTAAATTATTATTAATAGGAGAAGAAGAAGCAAGTGTTTCTAAATTAAGAAATATTTCTTCATCAAAATCGGAAAAATTAGTTATATTATTTTTATTTTTATTATGAGAAGATTCGTCTAAGTCTAAAAACATATCCTCATCACAATCAGAAAAATCTGGAATGTTATTGGCATTATTATTATTATGAGAATGTAATTGATTATCATCCCCATAATCTATTAAATACTCTGCAATATCATCTAATTCAAAATCAGAATTTTTTAATCTGTAATGCCCCCAAGCATATGTCCCTATACCATCCATCTTAATATACCGTTTATCATCGTTTTGGCTTAAAACTGTTTTGTGTATTCTTTGAGTATATAATTGATGTTTGTATGATCGAAATGTATACATACTACCACTATAAATATTTTTTGTATACAAACATTTTCTATAATCTGCTAAACTAATTCTTTCTAAAGCTATTCTTTTCACTCCTTTTGATTTTTTTACCTCACTATGGTTTTCATTTTGGAAAGAGTACATTTTCGCTCTAAGCCCTACAAATTCCCTCATTATTACACCAGCGTTTTCATCCTTCATCATCCCAAGGACTTTTTTGTTCTCAATTGGTATATTAAAAATATTGTCTGGTTTATATTCGGATGTATCAAACCGTTGAGGAACATCACTACAAATATCTCTATAAAAATCATCTGTTTTAACAGTATAAATAAAAGAATCTGTATCCATGTAATTTAAATTCAAATTTTCCTTAAACTTGGGCCTCATATAACTATAGTGGAAATCATACATTTTCCATTTTGATACTTCTAAAATACTGAATCCTAAGTACATTGGCTTATTACAATTTATGTTTAATCTTTTTAGTTCAACAGCAAACATATCGTCATCAAATTTAGACAAGCTATGGAAATTAAGTTGGGCTATGTGAGCTCTTGCTTCCTTGTGGTTTACTCTATCTGATTCCCACTTTGTAACTAAATATACATTTTTCCTTTTTTCCACATTCTCCATGGTCTTACCATAAACAGCGTTATTTAATAGTTTGAAAAAATCTTTTTCAAACGTATTTGTCGCTCTAGTTCTATGGAATGTATTAAGATCTATATATGTTTTCAACCATGGAGCTTGTTTAAATTTAATTACTCTATGTACTTTCTTCAAAACTAAACCATTTTCCAAACATTGCTTTAAAACCCTATAATGAATTGTATATTTTCTCTTATTAGTCAAGTCTGCTATTAATTTTTCCTCTTTCATTGGAGGAATAATTTTATTATCTGGACAAAATGGTAGATCATTATGTAGGTCATGTAGCTCATTAGGATAGTCTAAATCCACTTCTAATATATATCCCTCACTGCTCTCATCCTCTATAGATGTAATATCTAATTCATTTATTTCTTCACTATTAAGCCAAACGAAATCAGATACTGGTAAATATTGTGACATTGCCCAACCGTACAAATTATTCGCGTCTAAATACGTTAGATATTTTGATGGTTTTGAACTATCATAATTTGACATATATTTATTATTTGCCTCTGTATGCCTCAAAGAGCATTGGACAAGTCCTCCTCGTATACCATTTTTTATCATGTTATACATGTCAACATCAGTCAGTAATTCTAATCGAACATTTGTTGTTTTTAACATAGCATCCCATGATAAACCTGGAGCAGTGAAATAATGGCATGGATCTAGTCCATAAATGTTATTGCATATTTTTCGAAAATTTTCAAAAATATCAGCTAAAATTAAAGTATCACTTTTAACATATAATTCTGTATAGTCCAAGAGTGATTTACAATTAAATGTTTCCCAAACATTTTTAGCATGCAGATAATCGTTAACACTACATTCTCTATTTGTTAAGAGATTTTTAAACTCTTCACGGGCAGGAAGATTTTCCTCAGAAAGTTTTGTGTAAGAGTCTATATAAGAGTAAGGAAATACTCCTTTTCTCTTTACTAAATTAAACTCATTATCGTTAGGGAAATATTTTTTAATAATTTTAAAATCGTTTGAACTTAAATTTGATGATAATGAGTCTATACTTGATGCCATGAACCTAAATGAGTCTACAAATCGAAGTTTAAAACTACCTTTTTCTGTGGAAACAATTTTCGTTATTGATATATATTTCTCTTTGTTTAAAGGAATTATTTCAATATCACCAGTAACTTTTCCTAATTCTGTAATAAACAAATGACTATCATATGACGATAAATTGTGGAAAAATACTGGAATAAATTTCTTAAGTTTAAAATTTATGTTACAGTGGTTATGTAGTGCAGCTCTATAACGACCAGTCAAATGACAATGATCTCTAACTCTATCTTCACCTAAGAGTTGACCACAAAGCATACAATCTTTAGTATTTTTAAACTTATTGATTTCTTCTTTAGTCATTTCTAACATTGGTACTACCTTGTTTAGATACCTATTATAAATATCAGTTGTGTCTTTCAACAATTCCCTAACAAATACTTGGGGGCTATCTAGTCCGCTATATGTAAATAATTTTGAATATTTATCATTATAGCTACACTTAATGTAATAACTGAATGAACAGGGGATATGTTTCTGTTCATTCACGGTTTTGTCACTAACCCTACTACTAACTTTTTCTAAAAGACATTCAAAGTCTGCATAGACTACGAATGGTACTTCTAAATTATTAAGCTTATTTTTAAATTCTACATACATATTATCAACATCAGGCATTTTTGTGACCAACTTTGAACATCCATCTTTGTGGAGCACTGACATGTCGATATCCTTAGAATAAGCCAGACATGTCATACAAAAGTTAACAGAGTTATTGCTTGATGTTAGCGATGATCTCAGGAATCTAGAAAATGAAAATATTATATTATTAAAAAACTAAAAATATATTTTTAAAATATTAACGTACTTTGAAAATTCAGTAATAAGAACATAATGTCTCTTACTACTATCACTATTTTCCAGCAACATTAAGCTTATATGCTTTTTCCTTAATTCTTTGCAGGCATGGTATGGTCCAACAATTTGGCTTCCTTCGACATCATACCCAAAAACATTGATGCTAATTTCAGGGTTTTTTTGTTCAAAAATTTTAACATCCTTTACGTCCAAAGGAAATTTCATATTCTCAAAATTTATTTCTATGTCCCCAAGCATTATTTTTTCACTCTCAATATTGTTAATGTTATATGAGGTACATTCTCTTGATTTCCTAGTATTGGTTGTAGGTCTTAAGGCAGCTATAATACACCATTTGAAGCAATAGTTGTCATTATTTTTAATGTTTAAACATGAATGTTGTTTCATTAATTTATATGGTAAGTCTATATAGCTAGACCCTCGAACAACATTATGCTTATTTATATTAATGTCTAAACTTAAAATTTTAAATAGCGCCCATCCACTATCTCGTTCTTGAAATTCAGACATTTTATTTTTAATGTCGAGGGCTTTTTCCTCATACATCTCTTTTAAATTATCGGCTCTAGTCACCGCTATCATTTTTGTGATGTGAGCAATTGTTTCAATATTTTCCAATTCACCGCTGCTTTTAATATACAAACATTGAACTTCAAAATTAAATTTGAAATTAATTTGTTTAATAAGGGCTTCTTTAAGTATATCCAACACTTCTGTTTGGGATCTTTCAAAAAACTTTTCAATATAGACTTCCTCTGGTTTTGGATTAGTGTATGTATAAACTTCGATTCTCTCCATAAAATCACTGGATCTTACATTCATGTTTTCCGTTAATTTGTGTGATATTCCAATGTTTTTCTTATGAAGAGCTGTACGGAGGTGGTGACCCCAATCCAATCTCATTATGTCCATATCACACTTTGTACATTTGATAATCTTTTGATGACTTTTTTTATGATTCACCATTCCTTCAACAGTTTTAAATATTCTTGTACATTCATCACAAGGGAAAATTGTTGTTTTTGTACTTTTTTTATGTACAATACTATGTTTATGTAACTTTTGTAATGTATTGAAAAATGTATTACATACATCACATTGGAAGTCACCACTAACTCCATTATTGCTCTTATTTGCTTCTTTCACAATCTTGGTGGATCTGGACGTTGAAGGGGCAACATCCATATAATGTTCAACTGTATAGTTTATATTATTGGTTTGTCCAATATCATTTGAGAAGTTGGAAGATGCAGGCAAAAAGTTTAATGTGGAATCCATTCTTATGATTGTTTTAAAATTTTATTTTTATTTTTTTAAATAATGTGTAGACAAGTTTTTCAATTTGATACAAAAAAATTGCTTTGAAGTTTGAGAATAAATTTCAAACTGAAAACAGTTTAATAATGTAGGCTTTATATAACCTTTGATTTTTATAATAATGCTTAATTTTTATCATTCTGAAACACATATACACATAGAAAAAATATTAAAAATATCCCAAAGTATGATTTCACATGGTTTATCATGTAAAATATTAAGTCGGGATTTAATTAAATCTTGTCATCACCCACAAATTTTTAGAAAATCCAAAATAATAATGATAATAAAAACAAAAAATCCAAGATATGTAATAAAATGTTAGAATATACATGCATTTTCAAAAACGGATATAATGTTTCATATATATATCTCTAGATTTAATAATGTTACCACCCACATCAAAGTAATCATAAGAGGAAATCCCGTGTAAGCAATTTGGGCGCCACAAACAATAATTTTCACGCTTTACAACCCTCATAAAATAAAAATTTTATCTGCCGCAAAACAAAAAGGAATAAACGTAGAACATTCTTGGCGCGAAATAGTTTTCAAATCTTAAAAAATACCGATAATAAATAATAAAATGTTCGCAATATTTTTAGGAATATAAATATATTTTAAACAATGGACATAATTTTTCCTCAAATGTCTAAACATTTTTAGATGACAAAAATATTTTTAAAATCTTACAAACTCCAAGAAATTGATTTTAAATGGGAATATTAAATAATAATACTA
>MINK01190661.1:0-10251 GCA_001735545.1 Phormia regina | reverse complement strand
GGTGTAGGGTATCATATGGTCGGTCTTGACCGACTATACTTTCTTCTCTCGTTTTTTATTATTTTTAAAAATTAATTTAAAAAGTATCCAAAAATATGGGTTTCAGAAATTTGCCCTTACCATAGAGGGGGGGGTTTATGGTTGCAATTTTTTTATTTGCTGAAAGATGAGACTTAAGACCTATACCAAAATATATTTTAAATTTTACCTTTTTCATACATAAATATATTTTTGAAAAAATGTGATTTTAACTGTTCGAAAAATCGAACAGCGTAGCGAAATGGGTTAATATCATTTTTATCTAGAACTAAAAATATTCAAATTTAGATTTTAAGATCTGAGAAGAATTGTTCATTTGCTACTAAATAAATTTTAAACCCTTTTAAGCGACCTTAAGTTTGCTATTGAAATACAAATATAAAAAATAACAATAAATAGCAAGTAGCATGAAAAAATACACCCATTTATACACAAATATAAATGTTACTTGTTATAGTTAAATTTTACTACTTTCCGCTGGAAATAGAGTTTGCGAAGCAAAAAAAAATATAACAACAATAAAAAAAACTAAGAGTTATATATTTTGTTGGTCTTTCTATTCTATTACCACAGTAGACAATTTGTTTTCCATTTGTCTTGCCAACAAAATATTATAAATTTTTAAAAAAAAAGAGAAAAAATAATAATAATAATAAAAAAGACCAAATATAAACACAATTGTAAAGTTGCCAATTTTTATGGAGACATTAAGTTTCATTGATTTTTATTTTGTGTTATACTCAATATTTGTATTTAAATTCAAGTAAATATACTTACTTATTTACTTATTTATCTATAGATACATATAAGTATTTTGTTTATTCTGTTATACATACAAGTATTTACACACTTAAATATCTAAGTATTTTTAAAGGAAGTAATGCAATCTAGTTGTTATACTACTGACCATAAAAGAAGAGTTTTATAGAATAACTTTATCATTTCATTGGTTAACTATACAAAAAAGTTCATTGGCAAAGTTATGTTTTGATTTTATTTATAAATTGAGTAATTTGTTTATAAGCTAAGGCGGTCAGTTGATCAGTAGTAATGAAATTTTTATAGTCTATTTGAGCATGAAGTTAAAAGAAATATTTAATTTTTCAGTAGTTTTTTAGTATTTTTGGGTTATATATCCGGACTTAATATTCTTCTGTAATAATAACATACCATGGTAGAACGAATTTATGAAACCATCCCACGGACAACTTCTATAAGACAAGTTGGTTTAAATACAGTAAATATATAATTAGTCATATCCACACGAATCCAAATTTTCAGTGTGATGAATATATTAAAGTATACGAAGTCTCTGAGGCAACGCAGGGCAAAAATTTTCCTACACCCACCTTAAAATATACCGTTCGACTCAGAATCACTTTTTGAGTCGATTTAAAGTTTGTGCGCAAAGTACAGGTCGCAATTTTAGAGATAATTTGATGAAATATGGTACATATGACATTTTTGGCACAAGGAAGAAGCCTATTGATTTTGGTCATGATCGGCCAATTATTTCACCTAGCCCCCATACAAATGTTTTCCCGGAATAGAGTTTTAACACTCAAANNATATTCTGCAATATTATGTTTTTATTTTCCACTTAATAAAAGTATAGGTCCATAATTGGTTCCTTTCCGAATTTTGGTACACATAGGCAATGGTGTAGGGTATTATATGCTCGGTCTTGACCGACTATACCTTCTTCTCTCGTTTTTCAATATGGAAGGCAGCGAAGGATATTCAATTGCAGGTAGATGCTCAAAGACCTTTAAGGAAAGCAAATTTATGTGCATGATACTTAAGCACAGTTTTCCAACTCAATCCCCAAACAAATGACTTTGTATATGGAGAGACACTACACTAAATTAAGACGAAATAATTGTTGTTAACCGAGAAGATATTGTTACAATCCTTAAAGAAAAAAATAATTGTTAGAAAATAAAAAATGGATATGATTTTATTACACCATCAGTGATTAAAAACCTACTGAATGTGGCAATAATTGTGTTATCATTTTCAACGCGATCTTAAAACTAGGACTCTTTCCAAAAATTTGGTAGACTTCTCTGATTAAAATGATACCAAATCCAGGAAAGGATTCTACAATAGCATCTACTTATTATTTTACTCTCTTGCTTGTCAAAGCTGTTCGAAAAAGTGTTTCAAAAGAAAATCCTACCATTATTGAACGATGGAAATATCGTCCTAGTTATTCCGTTTGGTTTTCGTGAAAAACACGGAATCATAGAACAAGTGAATCGTCTAACTGGGGAGATAAGAAAATGTTTTGCATTCGACGAAGTTTATCACAAGGGTCTAGTTTATAAAATTAAATGTTAACTCCCACCCTGAACCCACACATTGCTGGTGTCCTACCTATTTTATCGTATATTTAGGATAAAATATTATGACTTTGTGACAGAAGAATTTGAAATAAAAGACGGTGTTCCGCAGGCAGGTGTCATTGGATCTACCTTATGATTTGCCTATGTGTGATGTACTGTCAATTTTAGTTCTTATTAAAACCCATCATCTAGCCAATTAGATATTTATCTCCGACGTGTGGAGACATGGTTGAAAAACTGGCATATTCGTGTAAAAATAACCATGTTACAATCATCCTGAGAAGAGGAAACTGTCCTCCAGTTACACTTAAAGATATAAATATTACACCACTCAGATACCTTGGTAATAACTTAGATAGGCGTCCAAGTTGGCATCTTCATATAGAAGCCAAGAGGCTTCATATGAAGTTAAAAGCTTCTAGTCTTCACTAATTAATAGTCCTTCAAAATTAAACCTTGACAATAAAGTCATCCTGTATAAAACCGTTTTAATTTGGACATACGGCATCCAACTATAGGGAACTATAGGGAACAGTAATACCTATATCGATGTTATACAGTGGGCCTAATAAAAGATTTTTAGGGCCATGACGGGTGTACTATGATACACTAGAAATGTGAATGTTCATAGAGACTTAGAAGTAATATTTGTAAGTGACGAATTTAGGAAGTTCAGAAAAAAAATATATACTCAAAATAGAGACTAACCTCAATCCACTTACAAGATCTCTTGCTGAAGTTTAGTCTGTTACAAGACTTCGCAGAGCCGATTTTCTAACCCTTTAACCAATGATCTCGATAGATATCGAATAGTGTGAAAATATTTAGTTTTTATGATTTAATAAAACGTTATATATCTTATAAAAAATATATATTTCTCAAAAAACTAATAATTTTACAAACTTAAATTTTAGATAATTAAATTGAATATCTTTAGAAAAAAAAAATTATTAATAACGTAATTAAATACAAACCATATATCATTATATCATTTATACATATGTACGTTTAGTTTAAAAAAAATCTACATTTTCCATCAATACAAAACAATTTTAATTGACATAAAAATACTCGCATTTGTTCATGGATCTAAAAACATGCAATAAAACTATGTTTCCTATAAGCAAAAATAGTTTACAAAGTTAACAAAAGCTTTTAAAGCATTGTTCTCATAAAAAACTTGAAAATAAAAGCAAAAACTATAATACATTCAACATGCATGAGAACAAGGCTGCTAAAAGTAAGAGTATCTGTGCTTTATACTTGTATATGTATTATATTTGTATGGTAAGCTAGTCAAAGTAAACTATGGGCTACAAAGTCAACCTTAGGCTTATCCAAAAGGCAAATCCTCTACAAAAGTATAAACAAAAACTTTGTTGCAAATCCTTAGAAAAAAAATATATACATTTATTTTTACAAATATTTTATTTTATTTTAAGTATTCTTATTCACAGAAATAACACTTTTTCTTTATTTCTTTTTTATTTCCGGTTCAAAGGGTCAATTTGTAAATCTAAATAAAATTGCATGTTTTTTAAGCTGTTAGATATTTATTGATTTAAGTAAGAATTTAATTTTATAAAGCATTTTTTATGTATATTTTTATACCCTTTACCACAGGTGTGAAAAAAAAAATATAAGTTTGTCATATCGTTTGTAATTTCCACAATTTTCTCCGAAGAGGAAAAAAGTTTATATTTTCGGAATTTTTGTAAGAAATAATGACAGGGACGGGTCGGTTGAAATGGCGTTAATGAAGCCCATTGATGACTGACATATACAATATATAAATCAAAAGATTGGAAGTCATATCGAGAATTTTGCTATGGGAACTCAGCAAGATCGGTTTATTAATGGCTTAAAAACGCAGTTTGTTTTCCAATATCTGCAGTCTCTAAGGACTTGCAGAGAATGTTCGGAATTTTGTTTAAATTTTTGTTATTCAAAAATGAAATAAATCGGTCTAATAATAAGTTGATATATCGAGCAAAACCCATTTTTTATTTTTGAAACTTAAGTTAGAGATTTTTATTTTGATACATATCGGTTATATTCGTTCATAAAATAAGTTATGGACCAAAAACTGGAAAATACAAAATAATGATTTTTTTTTTATTTTTGTTACACATGTAGCAACATCTGTAAAAACACAGGTCATCAGCCAAAAAAACGCTTGAATAACTATCCAGAAAAAACTTGGTAATAAACTTGGTAATGGCATGTAGTTACGGATGCAATTACTTTACAATGATAACAACATACTTTCTGCATTAAATGAAAGTAGGTTGGTAACTACTTACTCTTGATATGTAATCAACTACTTAAGATCAGATTTTTGGAAATGTTACTTAACATTCTGTAGTGGATAAAAAAATCATATTAGCTTGTTATTTCCTATATTTCAGTACTTATTTGTAACCGATAATGTAACTAGTTACTATTCATTTTACTAATAATGATTTCTGTAATACTTTGAAGTTAATGAGTGATTGAATAGCTACAAAGTAATTAGTTCTTGTAATGACTTTCTGAAATGCCTACCTGTAAAAATATAGAGTAGGTAGTTGCCTCTAATGACATCACCGTGTTAAAATAATGAGTTATTCATCAAATGTGAAAGTAATGGAGAGCCATTAGCTTCTTATCTCCTTACATGGCAAGCAAAGTTTTTGCTGGGTTAAGGCGAAGAATTTATTTGTTGGTAAGATGGTGAAGGGTATAAAAGATTCGCTATAGTCAGAATATAGACAACGATTTGGTTTTAGTGTAAAAAAGTTAAGATAGTTCAATAGTTGTTAAAATCTTGAATTTATATTAATAAAATTAAGGCAATTACTTTAAATTTTAACTGAAATTTATTTATATCATTTCTTTAAGACATTTTTGTTGTAAATATAGTATTTATGAAATTTAATTTGTCCCAGAAAGTATGCTCCAAGAAAACCTCTTCATTGTTTAATATATGTCTTTTTTAATCTTTTAAATTTTTAACCGATTTTTTGATAATAAAATATTTTTAGTTTTAAAGAATGAAATTTTTAATTTGTATTAAAATGAAAAAAGAAAATAAAATATGTAAAATAAATCATAACCAGGGCAACCAAAAATTACAATACCTATGCAATAATATTTCGTTTTAGAAAATTTAAAGAATATTTGTATCGACTTTTTATTTAAACATATTTTATAGATAATTTAAAAGTTTAGTATTCTCTGTGTGTGAACCCGGGCTAAGAGCCATCATATTTTCATTAAATAATGCTTATTTTACAGCTTATTTTTAACAATTAAATGGCATGCATTGAACTAAAGAGAATATACTTTTTTACATTATTTGAGTTAGGATTTTCAAATTCTATTTCCTAATAATTTTTATAATAAATATTCAAATAAAAAATACTGTTAGTACAATATAAATTTCCACATATCATAATGTATTATTTAAATTAAATCTAAAAACAAGTTCAAGTTCAATTTATTTTTATTTAACAATTAACAACAATTTGCCAATTGGGGAACTAAGTATTGCATTTGCATTCGCAATTTGTTTTTAAAAACTATTAACTACATGTTTATGGTTTTTTTTCACCTTATTAACCAAAAAACAAAAATAAAAATAAAAACAACAACTAACCAAAAACAACAATAACAAATATCACATGTTTTTTTTTAATTTTTGTTTTCATTTAAATCTGGTTTTGTATATTTTTTCTTAATAAATTGTTATCATCATTAAGTCATTTGCCGCCTATGGCTTATTTTATTTTAGATTGTATTAGTGGCTTGTTATTATTATTGTTATTGTATTTATTTTTGTTTTTCCATTGGTTTCTTATGATTTGCCAGTAGTGCACTATATTTAATTTTTGTTAACTATTTCTTGTTTTTTTAATATTTTTTTATTTAATTTTGTTGTTTTTTTTTTCAAGTGAAAGTGATAGTGAACTTAAGTGACCCTCACGTAATTTTCTGTTTTACTTGGCTTTCTTGTTATTGCATCTTTGCTCTCTCTGTCTGTGTGTGTGTGTGTGTTTATGTTTGTTTAAAGTTTTAATTTGATTGTTTTTTCTTCCTTCTTTTTTAAGCTTTTTCTTATTAAATATTAATGTAAACAAGATGGCATTTTTAGGTGTGTTTGTGTATGTGTTTACAAGTGCTGCCAAACTGTCTGTAAATCAGATTTTTTTTTGTTTAATCAAAATCTTTTAATTGACTTGTATAATTATATTGAAAAAAATGTTTCTTGTTGTTGTTGGCTTTTGTAAAGCCAGTTTTGAATTATTATTTTATGGGAAAATAAATAAATAAATGTTACTTGTTCATTTATTGTTGTATATAACTCTTATTTAACGAAAATTTTGCTGTTATTTGACCAAAAGAAAAATGTGAAAATATGTATTTAAAAAGTGAATTTTTATTACATTTTAAAGAAAATCATTTTTTTCCCAGAGTTGATAATTAAAGATAAAAAATGAATGCTTAGTAAAATCGTAATAATAATTTTTTTACAACCAAACAATTTTATATAGGCAGACCAAAAAGTTATTTACAAATTGATTTAGTTATATTTTTCGGAATATTGAAAAATGAAGAAAATGATTTGAAATTTCTTGGGAAATATTTATTAATTGACCTTAAGAATATCTACAGCTTTTAAAGGGCGTTAATTTGTAACAAAGTATAATTTATTCTAAAGGTTATTAATTAATGATATTTTTTATTATTTTTTTTAATATTGTTAATTTTATATTTAATATTAACATTAAGGTTATTAATTTAAAAAAATGTTTGCATAAAATAAAAAAAAATTTAGAATTGTTTCCCATTATTAAAAAGCTGTGAAGTGCAACAAATATTTTAAATAATTGAAAATTACACGCAAAATATATGAATGTTTTGTTTATTTTATTTTTATTATTTACTGACTCAAATTCGATTAAGAAAAAAGTTTTTAAATAGAAAAATTCGAACAAATAATAAAAACTGACATTGTTTTTCAAGCTTGACTAAGTTTTAAAATTATACATACATTTGTACAAACATCATACCTATATATTTATTATTTTTTTAGAATATTCTTTGTTTTTCTTTTTCATACACCACTTACTACTAAATACAGGTGTGTCAACAAAAACAACAACAGGTTATTTCTTACTCCCCATCACCCCAATGTTCGATCACTTTGTTGATTTTAATACTGTTTTTGCATACAAATGTTTTTTAAGGCTAAAAATATTATATAAAAAAGTATTTATTTTTTGTTTATAATTTTTTTCATTTAAAATTAGCAAATTTCAATAGTAATTTGTTTTTTTTTTTTTTTTATTATTTTACAAAGAAACATAAAACAAATGTAAATAAGGTGGCATTTTATATTATGTCATAACAAGTGTCTATACCACATGCACTTAGAAAAAAAAAAACTTGTTTAGAAATAATGAGTTCAAATCAACATTTTGACACTTAACACAGCTCGTGATTAAATAAAGGAAAAAAATCTTTAATAAAAATCTCTCATAAATTGTGAAAATAAACTAAATCAAAAAAGTTTGCAGTTAGTATTTTTTATTTTTTTTTATTTGTTGTTAAAACTCGTTATAAAGAAAAATAATTTGATTTGATGTCATGACAGAAAATGTTAATGCTGCAAAGCCATGACATGCAAACTGGCAAAATAATTTATTATGATAAATAAAAATAAAAAAAGATTTATAGTTAATATGATTTTATTTTTTTGAAATCAGATTAAAAAAATCTTTAATTTTTATTTTAATTCAAATCTATACCAAATAATAGTAAAAAACTTTAAGGGATTATTTATTTATTTTTTGTAAATTTAGACTTTTTATTTCTAAAATAAATGTAGGCCAATTTCTCAAAACTTACTTTTAATGTTTTATTTTATATTTTAGTTTATTTTTCTTACCTTTACCTTTGTGTGTGTGTGTGTGTATAAACATTGCTTTTAAATCATAGAATTCTATCTAACGTTTTAGTTTGAATTTGCTCTTAATTGCTAATGTAATTAATCACGTTATCGCTGGGTAATGCCACAAAAAACAACAAAATTCTTTCAATATACATACAAACGTTCAATATGTTTAATAGTTTGGAAATTTTCATTTAGTTGTTAATACGATTATCATGTATGTACCTTTTAAAGCTACATACATGGTTAAAAGAACGATTGTCTTATCGAAAGTAATGCTTAAGCTCTTTGTAAAAGTTAATTTATGTATTTGAATTTGTTTAGGTCTTTAATTTATTTATAAATAAATGAGGTAATTTATTTAATATATTGTAAAGGTATATAAAAGCAAATAACTTATTCATGGACAATTTGCTATTTGTAAACCGCGAAATGGGCATTTTATTGCGGTTGTCTTTAAATCAATATTAACATAAGAGAAATTAAGAAAAAAAATTAATTAAAAGTAATTTATGTAATGATTTTAACATAAGATTTAAGAAAAATTTAATAAAATACTTATTAATTATATATAACTCATTAATACATGCTTATATATATTTTTTTATTATTAAAAAAAACTCTTCCGCCTAATTGTTGAAAATATTTTATTGGTACCTAATAATTATTGCAACTATGTATGTATGTAAATTATTTTTAAATTCATATGCATACAATTATTTATTTACACTCTTGAGCTTTTTCTTAACATTCCTGTAATACATTTCAACCTGTTTCTTTCTTCTTCTTTTTTTTTTCAAAAATATTTTACATATTTATCTGCATACTGAAAACAAACAAAAAAATAACTGGAAAAAGTCAACAATAGCCTGTTGTGATATGAAATGTTTTAATTTTTTTTTTTTTTTTACTTAATTGTTATATTGTTTTGCCGTTATAGCAACCCTCAATTATCTTCCTGTCGTCTGCAGCAATCACTCAGTATCATGTAACTAATGTTGTTTTATTTTATTATACATTTATATTCTATTACTACCCTATTTTACCCGTTTGTATACCATAAATTTTAACAAATCTATAAAAATGTTTATATTTAGTTCATCATGGTCCCCATATAAATTTTTTAAAAAATATCAAAAATAAATATTATACCTACACCACAAAGCGTGTTTGTGCATATCAATTTAACTCCCTAACGTTTACCGTTCGACTAGAATCGCTTTTTGAGTCGATTTCGATGTCCGTCCTCTGGTTGGCTGGCTGGCTGCGCGTACGTACAGGTTGTATTTTTACAGTTAATTTGGTATTGGTACCTATGACCTTATTTCACCTGTTCCCATCTCCGGAATTGAATTTAACATTCAAACTTTCTAAACATGTAATATTTTAATGATTACCTTTAACACAAATAAGTTTTATGTAAACATAAATCCGTGTGTCAAATTTCATAAAGATCGGTTCATAATTTACAACAGCTCCCATATAAGACCCAATTTCGGGAATCACCAAAAAGTGCATAAATACATGTAAATCTTAATATTGACATACTATACTGTATTAGTATTTTTTATTTTTCATTTAATACAAGTTTAGGTCCATAATTGGCTCCTTCCCGAATTTTGGTACACATAGGCAATGGTGTAGGGTATCATATGGTCGGCCTGAACCGACTATACATTTTGCTCTCGTTAAATATGTAAAATTTCACTACATATTTTAAACTAAATGAAAATTTTTTGATTTATGTATGGCACTGCGTAGCCATTTATCGTGGTCTCACTGTATATTATTACTCTTATCAATATGCTCCGATAAGACATTGTAAAATTAGCTTATGAATGAGTACAATTAGTGTATTATCAATATAATAAATGAGAAAAAATATCCAGTGCTCGTACAAGTTCACGTCGCTTGTCTTATAGTACATTTAGTATT
>MINK01190644.1:17866-32448 GCA_001735545.1 Phormia regina | reverse complement strand
GAAAATTTCAAAAGGTACTATTGGAAGAAGGAAAATGTAGCACAAAGTGCCCTCTCTTGGATTCTCATTTACTTAAGAACAATACATTTAATTTTATGTTTCTGGGTTTATATATAATATGTTTCAAAGTTAAATATTATAAAAAATTCAAGTGTCATTGAAAGAACAAAAAATCATATATATTTATGGTCCATATGTCCTTCACTTTATGTTTCCCGGATCTATATTATAAAAATTATAAAAAGTACTACAAAGTCCTCTCTTATTAATTCTCCTTCTCTCTGTGTGAAGAGTATATAAGAGAAAGCACATTCGAATAAAGCACTAGATTTCGTTTTAAATTATTAATGCAATATGATAATAAAATTGTTATTACAGCCCAATAAACCAAACGATATCGAAGCGATATTATCTAGGTGATGAAAATTATCGCTAGTGATAATCGTTTTCGAATTTAAAACGATAGATTTTACGGACTAAAGTGTACCTTTCCTTATAATATCGTTTTTCCACAAAATTATGATATCATTTTTGATATCGTAATTTCCAAAAACAACGATAGTAAAATCGTCTGTACCAAATTTTGTTCTAAATGATTTTAGTAAAAAATATATTTTTTTGCAATTAAATACTTATGCTAAATATAATTGTAAGAAAATATGCTGAAATAATAAAAAATCCTAAGTATACAAAAAACATAAAAGAATCATTACATAACATTCATACATATTTTATGCAAATATCATCAATTATAATATTTTTAAAAGCATCGATTTTCCTAAAGCAAATATTTTAGCAATTACGTACCTCAAAAATTTGGCCACACCATTCAAATATGTTAATTAATCGTCTATCTATTTTCATTTTGTTTATGTAGTTGACATTTTTTTAATTTTAATATTTTTATTTTGAAGTTTTTCCAAATGTTTATGTTTTTATTTTATTAGAAGCAAAATTTTGGAAATTTAGATATCACAATAATATCGTTTTCAGCAATACTATATGATATTATAATCGGCACGTAAGATAATATCGTTTTCGCTATCATATCGTTCTATGGTTTATTGGGAGAATTTAAATAAAATAAATAAATTAGAAAACTCTTTACATACCCCCTTAAGAATATATACTTTGTATTTGGGTACCAATACCCTTGGTTATTCCCGTACATTTTTTATTCTAATCTTGAAAATTCTTGAGAAAAGTTTACCTGAAAAGAGGTTAAGCTATCTATAAAGTACAAACAAATCAAAAAACGCCTACACCCACAGGCCAAACGACCCATTGTGGTCCCTTTTTGAAAGAGAGAGAGAAAGAGAAATAGATAAATAGAGTTAAGTTAGTAATATAAAGGAAAAGATTGTGGAACCTAAACTCAAAAACAAGCCACTTTATTCCCATTACAAACCCTATGAGGTTAACAAATCCTTTACTATTAACCTCGCCTACTTCGTGTAGTGTGTGGCTTCCAAACCACTTCAACCTATTTCGCTAAAGCCCTACACAGTTACAGAGTATGTGCTCCACTCCACTCCACTCTAGCTCCTCAACATCATCGCACGTTCTGCAGAAATCAGATGTGGCAATGTCCCACTTACTCATCATGTTCCCTATTGAGAAATGACCCGTAACCATGTCTATTATAACTCTANNCTAAAATATATCTTTAATTTTATTTTTTTATTTTTTTTTTTTTTTTTTTTTTAGGTGAACTTTTTAATATGCCAAATATCCGCAATCTTCCTAGCATCACTATTTCGTTCAGTACTACATCCATCCAAAGTAACTTCATCAGTGCGTCATATAGTGGCTTTAAGTATTGGTCTTATATTTGGTTATTTTTGTTTTGGACCACAAGCTATTCACATTGCCGGTCTTCCAGCTGCATGTTATGTAGTCATACGCACACAAAGTCCAAAAGTTGTACAAAGGTAAGAAAACATGGAATTTAACTTATTTGTTAAGAATTGATTTTTCATTTATTTTATTCAAAAACACAGGGGCGTTATGATTGTAGCCATGGCTTATTTGCTAACCATACATTTGCTAAGACAGATCTATGATGATGGTTCACATACATTGGATATAACGGGTCCGCTAATGATAATAACACAAAAAGTTACTAGTTTGGCCTTTAGCATACACGATGGTTTTGTCAGACAGACTAAGGTAAATGATAAGATAAATTCCAATAAGGAATCAAACTTGCACATACTAACTAAACGTTTGTTGTCATGTTTACATATCTATCATAGGATCTTACCAAGGCTCAGCAATATCATGCAGTTAGTAAATTACCCTCAGCTTTAGAATACTTTTCATATGCTTTACATTTTCAAGGTTTAATGGCTGGTCCATTAGTATTCTACAAAGATTATATTGATTTTGTTGAGGGTTATAATCTTCTAAAACCCACAAATACAAATGTAAGTTTGCGCACATTTCATTAATAAATAATTAAAGTAATTTAAAATTGTTATTCAATTTACAGGGAACTGTGGACAATGGTAAATCACAATTGGTGCTAGAACCTTCGCCAGTGAAAACGGTGGTGAAAAAAGTTATTGGTAGTTTTATATGCGCCTTTATCTTTATGAAATTCGTTAAAATGTATCCCATTAAAAATATGAAAGATGATGACTTTATTGAGAACACCAGCATCTTATATAAAATATGGTATGCCATGATGGCTACCACCTGCACACGTTTTAAGTATTATCATGCCTGGTTATTGGCCGATGCCATATGCAATAATTCAGGCTTAGGGTTTACGGGTTACGATAAGGATGGCAATGCCAACTGGGATCTCATTTCTAATATTAATGTTTTAGGTTTTGAAGTAAGTTTTAAATGGAAATACATAAATACCTGATTGTTACAACAAATCAATTTAACTTTACTGGTATTTTTGTTTTAGTTTGCTACAAATATGCGTGATGCTATTAACAATTGGAATTGTGGCACAAATCGTTGGTTACGTACCATTGTTTACGAGCGTGTCCCCAAGAAATATGGTACCATTTTAACATTTGCTTTAAGTGCTGTATGGCATGGTTTCTATCCAGGTTACTATTTAACTTTTGCCACTGGTGCTCTTATGGTAACCTCAGCTCGTATGGTAAGGTGTTGCTTATTATAATGTATTTTTATAATTTTTTTCATGTTTTAATTTTTTTTGTAGGCTCGTCGTATGTTTCGTCATCGTTTCCAAAAAACACGCATGACACGCATGCTTTATGATATTTTAACATGCCTGACAACTCGTGTTGTTATGGGTTATGCTACATTCCCATTTGTTCTGCTTGAATTCATGGTAAGTTTAATAAAAAAATACAACCCAGGAAAATATTTGGATCATGTTCTAAAATCATAAGTATAATCAAAAGCACTTCAGATTCTTTTATAATTTCCTTGAAACTAGTCGTATCACAAGCAATTCTAACATTAATAGAGTTCTAAATTCGTTTTTAACTCAATGAAATAAAAAATAAAAAAGGCTTCTGAAACCGTTCCCAAACGCTTCTATATCTTAAGAATTTAACTCGATGAAATAAAAAATCGTGGTTCTGAAACCGTTCCCAAACGCTTCTATATCTTAAGAATTTAACTCGATGAAATAAAAAATCGTGGTTCTGAAACCGTTCCCAAACGCTTGTATATCACTAGTTCTGAATTCGAACAAAAATTATTAATTAAAAAACTAGTTCTAGAACAGTTCCATAGAATTAGCACTGGCTAAGTAACACTTCCACAAAACTAGTTCTGTGGGTGACAATTTCAAAGAAAAATCATTGGTCGAAACGCCAAAGTAGAACAATTACAGGCTATTTTCTTGTGTTCTGGAACTAGTTGTAGAACTAATACATTTAATTTAAAGAGTACAAATCTCTAAGGCAGTAAATGCAAAAAAAAAAATTAGAAATGAGAACATTTGTACTAGTTTTCTAAAAAGTCTCAAATTGTCAAAATAATATTGATTCTTGGGCCTTAAATTTAAATTTTCAAAATTAATTTAAATATTTATATACCATTTGTGTGATATTTCATTTCATAGATGTACAAATATAAATTTTATTAGGTCCGTTCAGTATTTTTAAAGTTACAAGCAATACAAGATGCTACCAATAGTATATTGGAAATTGTTCGTATATGCCTTAAACAAAAGGACGACGTATAGTTTTTTTTCAATTTCATTCGATATAATAAAAATATCTAAAAAAAAAATAAATACAAATTTACAAAATAATGGCTTTAGAAACTTCAATAGTTTGCGTAATCTTTTGCTATTTTATAGAGTTATTAAAAGCGGTGTACCTTATCGTCTCTGCACTGAGTTTTCCTTCTCACATTCTACCAGGAATTCTCAAGTAGTTGTTCCTCGTATTAGGTGCGGGCTTTTTTGATGAAAGATCTGTCAGTGTAGAAAAAGTTACACTTATATAATGGTAAGAATGTTATATAAGACATAAACAGCGGGAAAAATATTTAAGGCGGCGTCGATGTTTAAAAAGCTGCATAATCCCGACAAAAGCGGGATGTCTGATCACGTTAGTTATACCACTCTCATACTAAACATATAGATATCAGAGAACAATTGAAATATATGCCCACTGATCAGATGAAAGCTGACATATTAACAAAAAATTTGTGTAAATTGAAGTATGAGAAGTTTGAAAAATGTTTAGGCTTAAATTAGAAGAAAAAGTCGGTGAAATAATTCGCATTGAAGAGGAGTGTTAGAGTACGAATTTGAAACATGAGTAATCAGTATCAGCAATGCAATGCGACAATTTCCAAGATTTTTACAACTCTGTATTTTTGATATCTTTTTCTATTCTTAATTAAAACATTGTGATTTAACTTGAATGACACTGTGACATAAATAGGATTTAGATCTAACATTTAATTTATTATTACTAATTTTTATATGTATCATCTTATCATACTCTTTACAGGGCAGCATTAGATTGTACCTGAAATTTTATTTGTGCCTTCACATTGTTGCACTCATAACCATTTTTGTTTTACCCAAATTTATACGCGGTGAAAGACGTTCACACCCACCACAATCATCATCCTCCAAGATATCGCTGGATGATAAAGAACATAAACAACTCATCACCAACATCACAAATAATGAACACATCGATGATCTGATAAAAGAATCTAAAGAAATTAAAAATAAATCAGCTATTGAAACATTAGCAGTATCAACAGCATCTGCAAAGCAGACTACAAAATCAAGAACAACAAATAAAGATGTAGAATTGCCCGCAGTTGCGGAGGGGCCAGCACCGCCTCAATTACCTCTTGTTAATCCCGGACGTGATGCTGTCAGTGTGCCCCACGATCAGTGCGAAATGGATCAATTGTCGAGTAAAATTATGGAAAAAATCGAAGCTGAAACTAAAAACATTGAGGAGTTCATTGATAAGACTGTAACGGAAACCGTAACGGGTATAGTAGAATTTAAGAATGATTTAATGCGTGAAATACCCAATGGTTTGCGTAAACGTACCTCTTTGGCAACAACCGTTAGTGATGTAGTAGCTGGTGCCACTGGCAAGCCAACGGCAGATGATAGTTCAGCTTTTCTTAAAAAAGAAATTGATGTTATCAATGCTGTCGTCCAGCAAGCCAATGTTTTGCCTGCAGTTTTAAGTAATGGTCATGCTAAATAGCAACTATAGGCATCAGCAATCAAACGACAACTAAAACTAAAACAACTACTACTATTCGTACTAATTATAAATAACAAAACAACTAACAATAAGATAAAAAGTAGTAATATAATTGTTTTTCTTTTTTTTTTGTTCTTTGAAATGATGATCTAAACAAAATTATATTGTTGATTATGATACGATTGATAATAACTTTAAACATAAATTTAAAAGAACAACAATTTTATAGTATGTAAAAACAATTTTAAAGCAAAAGAAAAGCAGTTAGAAGATCAATAACTTTGACCCCATACTAAACGAAATAATAATAATAATTAATTGATAAACAAAAGAAAAAATTACCATCCATTAACAGCACAATTTTCTCTCNCAACCATCTATCAAACATTCTTCAAATATTGTNTTTTTTTTTTTTTTACTTTTGTTCACATCAATCCTAAAGCTTATTACATATATTGTTAATCACACCTTAAATTTTTATTTGCAAAAGTGCGCGCACACATACAGATGTTATATTATCACAACCACATTCACACACATACACACACAAGTTTTTAAAGAATCTTACAAACGCACACAAAAAGATTGATGAAAGTCCTTCCAAATAAATACAAAAATGAAGAAGCATTATATTTTTATGCTAAAAAAAAACAAACAAAAACAAAAATCAAAATATACAACACACTTTACAATTTGTTCCTATTTTTTATTATTTTTTATTTAGCAACAAACAAATAAAAATCATTGTTATCTTCCAAAGTGTTTTTAAAGATATATCTGTATCTGTATGCAATTCGTTTTTAACTATTTTTATTATATATATTTTTATTTGTGGACTTTTTTGAGACCGAAAAAATATAATATAATTTTAAAATAATTAAATTAAAAAAATAATAATAAATAAATAAATAAATAATAAAAAATAATGTCAAAAGTTGATTAAATTTTGCACTGATTATGCTTATTTTATACCTAATAGACTGTTGCTTCCTAAAAAATGAATAGAAATTTACAAGTTTTTTTTTTTTATTAATTTAATAATTTATCATCCCAACAGCTAACGTATTACAAAAAAAAAAAGTAATTACAAAATATTGAAAATTAAATAAGCAAGAACATTAAAATCTTCCATTATAAAATTTTACAGAATTCATATAAAAAATATTTTAACATAAAATTACGAAAAAAAAAACTAAAAATTAAATATAAAGCCAATTTTTTATTTGAATCATTTTTAAGTTAAAATGAGAACTTTCCATGTGATTTAAATAATTTAAAATGAGATTTTTCATTACAATTTCAGAAAAGGACAATTAAGAATGAGATTTTCCAATTCAAATTTTAAAAATATCTTAATTTATGATTTTTTTGTTTTTTTAATTACAATTCGGAAAAATAAAATTTAACTTTTAGTATCAGAAAATATCAATTGAAATTTAAATTTTTCAGAAAAATTTGGAAATTGTTCAATTGAAAATGAGATTTTTTATTTAAAATTGAGAAAATATTACATGAAATTTATAATTTTAAAAATATCAATCTAAATTGGAATTTTTTTATATCAATTTTATAAAAGAACAGTTTAAAAGTAGATTTTTCATTTGAAATTCAGAAAAATACCACTAAAAATTAAGAAAAATTAAATTCAAAACTTCAACTGAAATAATATGTAGAATAAAATTAGCATAAGGAATGATTTTTAATTAAAGTAGTTAAAACTTCGTACTCCAAATAGATTTGCTACAATCTCTAAATTGTATTTATTTTTCCAAATTCCAAAATAAAAAAAAATAATTTCATTTGTTCTTTTCTGAATTCAAAATGTAAAATTTAAATATAAATTTACATTTAATTGTTTTTTTTTTTTTTTAATTGGATATAAAAAACTTATTTACTTATTGAATTTTAAATAGATATCATCATTTTCAATTAATTTTTTCCAAACTTTGTGTAGATATTCATTTTCAATTAATTCTTTCTGAAAAAAGTGAAAAACTTAATTTTCAAATGATTTTTTTTTTCTAGATTTTAAATGGAAAATCTAATTTTGAATTGATTTTTTCAAAATTACTGTTAAAAATAGTGTAGTATGGACGTCATACATACCGTCTACACATACACATAATATGTACAATAACACTAACAGAGAGTGTCAAATTTGAGAGTAACCATTTTGTAATCGTATTCAAAAAATTCGTATAAGATTTCATTATTTTCACTCAGTCACAGAGTAAAGGCCCAACCAGTGAACAAAAATTCATCGTATCGCAATCAGCTTTTTCAAACCGTCTTATGCAAACGTGTTGACAAAAAAATTCTAGGAAATCTATTAGATTTTTACGTATCTACGTAATGAATGTTCAAAAACATATGATACGTTTACTTTTGTTGACTGGTTGCCCAAAATGTTTCACGCTACTTTTCTTCATTCAAAAATTGACTGGTTGGCCCTTAAACATGTACTTTTAATTTAAGAAATTCGACATTTTTTAACACAATTTTAATGATTTTAATAGTTTTTAATGTAGAAAAACTATTAAAATAAAAAAAGTTAAAAAAAAAGAAAACTTTTGTTTTTAAGTACTTTTCAAAATTCACATGCACACATACAAACAAACTTGTATACGTGCATTTTTTTTTTTTTTTGACAATAAATTTTATAAAATAATTGTGTAGAGAAATTTTATCACAACAGTCTCATAATATTTATTATAATACCAATATTTTAGTCTAGATACTCTCTGTTACATATTATGATATAAAAATCTCTTGTGGAGACGTTATTAACGAATACATATCACGTGGTAAAAAAAAAAAACAGATAAGAAAAAATACAATGGTCCACTTATTTTTTCAAAAGGTTTTCTTTTGGAAATTAAAAAAATATATGTATCTATGTAATACACATACATACATACAAAATATTTTATTTTTATTTTAAAACAATTAACTGGAAAGATTTTTAATATATACAAACATGCAAGAATATATTAGATTTTATTGTAAATAAAAATTAGATACATACAAATATATTTTTATAAAAATACAACAAATGTTATTTTATTAATTAATGTATGTACGTGTGCAATTTAATAAGGAACACAAATTTATAATATTGTTAAATTATTACTTCTTTTAATAATTTATTATTAAAATTAAACAAGCAAAACAAACAGTTTAAAGCGATTAATAAATTTGATTTGAAACAGTCCAAAACAATTACGATTCATAATTAGGAAATTATTAGAAATTGTGTGATACTCAATTTATATAAAGCAAAAATTTTAACTTAACTACTTCCTCATGAGTGGTAAAGTAATGCAGTTTTATATAAATTAAAATTCAACCAAAACTGTTGGAAACAAATAATTTGTTTGCTCTTATGTTAAATTAATAATAAGAACACAATTTTTTACAATTCTTAATAATGCTTAAAGTACAAATTACTTGCAAAATTAGTATCAAAATAAATTTATTAATCGCAGTTAATTAACCTAAAAACTAATTTAAATAAATATTAAATAATTGAGCTTTTAATTATGTTTTTAATTTGAATAATCTGCTAAAACAAACTCTCCAAAATGTAAAGTAATACCTTGTACAAATATTTTAATTAAAAAATATATATATATGATATTTTATTTCAATCTTAACTCCAAGATTTTAATACACCTGAGAAATAACATACATTCATATGCGTATGTTTTTAGATATAAATTTATTTGAAATTTATCATCATTTTTATCTTTTAGGTCTTCCAAAATCAGAAAATTATCTTTTCTTAATGTTTTCTTCATTTTAAATATCATCATCCCCACACTTTTCCTTTCATAACCTATTGACAAGAATATATTAAGCACCATTAATACCCACCAAATTCATTGTATCAAAATGAAATATATATATAGAAATTTATATAAATATTTAAGTTTAATCAATTTAAATGTTTTCTTATTTTGGGATTCCTGTTAAAATTTGAAAAAAAAAAAAAAATCTCATAATTTTTAGAATTAAATTAAAAAAAGAAATGCTAATGATATTCTAAAATAAAAGAACATCACTATAATTATCAAATAAAAAGAAACTTACATTATAAAATATGTTGAAAACAAACAAAAAATAATAATAAAGATTAAACTTAGTATTAAACAAATGTTTGTAAATTAAGATTGATGAAAAAAAAATTAAAAAAAACCTAAAAAAGGAACCAAAAAAATAAAAATGGAAACTGTTTTGCCAACAGTTTTAAGTGTAATAATAAAAAAGAAAAATAATAAATAATTAAAAAAAATATATAAAAATTTAAACAAAACCATGTTTTATTTATTAAAATTAATAACATTAGAATATTGTAAAAAAAAAAACATCATGTTTAACTTTTAAAGCATTGAAATACTACTAGAAGTTTATGTAAGATGCATTTCCTACTAAATTATAAAAAAAACTTACGTTTTTTTTTTTTTTAAATACAAAAACAAAATGTATTTGATTGCATTTACTTTGTTAGAATTATTTTTTTTACAATTCAAACTATGTTTGAAATTTTAAAGAATCTGTAATTTTATAGAAAACACTAGTATCTTTTGTTGAACCGCCAATGACACATAACAAAAGTTCATTACACTCAACAGTGCCAAATTCAAAATCACTCCAACGTTTTAATATTTCTCGAGCATCAAAACTTTTTGCATCCGTATTGCGATAGCGATTATTCATCACAGTCATATGCAGCTTAACATTACCACGACCAAAATCGTCAAATCCAAGACCACTTTGATTGAAACGTTGAAAACAACGATTAGCAAATACTTGTAATTGTTCGGAGTGGACTAGAGCATATAACACTCTAACCGAACTGGGATCATCGTTCATAATTTCCAAACCTGAAACTCGCACAGTAAATGGAGTTTTTAGATCAACAAGAAATTCTCTAAAATTAATAATAATTAATATTATAAAAAAAAACTCAAAATATATATTTTATACCGGCAACTTTGTATAATCTCCACAGCCTTGGCCCGTTCCACATCATCCATTAACACACAAGTCCCAAAAGTTAAATGTATACAATTTTCACTCTGAAATATTGATTCTTCTATGCCGGGTATTTCGGCATCCATAATTTGTTTTCTTAAATCTACAAATTTATTTTTTACTTCACCAAAATTTAAAGCTACCCCATAAAAGTGGGTGGGTGACATACGTTTGCGCAAGGAAGTTAACAGTAATAGTATTTTACGTCTCGCCGATAATACATTATTTCTTGTTTTTGCTTTGATAATAATATTAGAATTAGAATTTTTTTTGGTTGCATTTCTTTGTGGTATAGTTATATCACATTGTGCTTCCGATTCAATTCGACGTTTGGTTGAACCCTTATGACCAATTATACCACCGTAGAAGGAGCTTTAGGTGTTTAAATAATTTATTTTTAATTGTAGATATATATACCGAATTTGAAATTAAGTAAACTTACGATGCCACATGCATAGCTAGTTTACACATGCCATTGTTGGTCTCTTCGATTTGACAATCTACATCTGCATCCAATTCATCATTGTAATCGTCCCCGTATAAATCTGAGAACAGATAAGATATTTTTCAATTACTAAATCACAAATATTAAAATTGTTTAAATATTAAGAAGGCTGGTAATCTTTATTTCCGACATATCCGGCCTGTGATCATTATTTTCGAAAATTTTCCTATTTTAAATAAATATTCACCTTCTTCAGCATAAGTTTTGTTTGATGCAGTTTGTCCCTGTTGCTGTTGAGTTCCCATAGCAGCAGCCCCGTATTGGCTAGAGAAATCTTCATGTATCAAATTTACACGATAACAACGATTTGCTCCCATACGCATTAGAGGAGGTGCTAAAACTTCACGACTCATCTTTATAAAGATAAATTGTTATTATTTTTTTTTTATGTACGTATGTATATATTTTTGCAAATAAAATTGCGAATAAATAAGAAAGTAAATTGTCAACAAAACGACTAAAAACACAGACTAATAACACTAAAAACATAGTGTTGTCGGACTAGGTTATTTATCCCCAAATTGGGAATTTATTTTTGGAAGTGGGGATGAAAAATGTTGTTTAAGAATTAAGGGATTTTTTGGTGATATATTTAAAGGCTTACGGATTTTTTGAAGATTTTTGCGGATTTTTATTTTAAAAATTATCCTCTTTAAATTATATAAAATTTTTGGTAAGATAAAACCATGATGTTAAACGTAGTTTCAATTTATAATTATTTGACAAAAAGATTGATGCCACAAAAAACAATATTTTTAAGTAGAATTGTGTAATTTTATCGTAATATGAATTTAGTATAAAAATACGATAGATATATTGAAATCAGTGATGGAAAAGTTGATACTATAGTACTTTTTTTGATACTATTGAACATTTGAAAGTACCGAAATACTCCTTCGAATCATTTAATACCTTCAAACGATCAGCTAGATATTTAAACATTTTACTAAAAAATTAAATTTTAAAATAAAACTATATTTAGAGTTTAGTTTTGGAGATAAATCTAATTTTTTTAACATCTTTCGTATTTACAATTACTAACGAAACTGTGATGATCACTCTAATTTATTAATTGTTGGGGGTTCAAGTTCCAAAAAGATAATACAAGTTCTTAATATAATTCAAATAGTTTTATAGTTTTAATTTATAAAATTGTATATAATAACTACTAAAAACTAGGGTCAGTATATCAAATTGTAGTGAAAATGTTCCAAATTTCAGATAAATTAATTAAATATCAGATATTTCAATAAAACTAAAGCTGAAATTCTACACAAAAAAAAAAAAAAAATTATCACCGTTTTCTTTTTTCCAAATAACAGTTATCAAAATATATTCAAGTAAACATAAAATAAAAAGTAAAATTGAGCAAGTTTTTATTTTCTATACACATTTTTAATTCATTCAATCACTTACTTGACTGATTTAATTAATTTATTAATTGGGAGTGCAAATTTGATGTTTTAAGTGAATGAATTATTTTCATATATATTAATTGGTGACTTTTTTTCATAAGTTTATTTAATAAATAAAACAATGTATGATATAATAATAAATTATGTAATAATGTTTCGTTGTAAATATTTTAGTATACAAATTATGTACATAATTTCAGTTTTGCACTAAGTAAAAAAATAAATAGCTATCAAAAAATTGAAATTTAATACAATTTAAATTTGTTTTCATTGTATTTTATTGTATTTTTATATTTTTTCCATTTGTTGACATTCAAATATTCATAATTGTATTTTTTGTTCAACGTTAGCAACAAAACGCAGCCAATTAAAAATATGATACATTTCAAGCACAAAATTTTACAGCAGTATTAAAATAAATAAATGGAACATGAACAACCAACTAAACGGGCTTTAACAGTTCTTCTTCCTTCATTGACACAATTCCATCAGAGCCATCAGAGATTATGTATAAAAAGCTGACCCGAGACATTGGATCTATGTTGCCAGCTTTGTGGGGATTCTTCAATAGACTTTAAAAGTTGTTAGAAATAGTTGCCAGATTAACTTAACAACATCTATATAAAAGTGGCAATTCGTGAAAAGGTTTGTTTTCTCTTTTATTTTGTTGTTGTTGTTGTTGTTTTATATATATTTGTAAAATCAACACGTGCGGTAATATAATTCAACAAAACAATTAAAATTTGCCATAAAAGTGCTCATTAAAATGATTCCCGGGAATAATAAAATACCTACGGATCCACATAAATCATGGAAAAAAATCAATGAAGAACGCAAAGCTTTAAAGAAACAACGTAAACAAGAAAAACTTCTCAAAGAATTGGAAAAGAAACAAAATTTGGAAAAAGAAAAGCAAGATAACGAAAGAACATCCACAAAAAATAATAAATCGACTGAAAATAAAACTAATCCTTCTACTATTTCAATAGCCGTACCTGGTTCGATTTTGGAAAACGCACAATCTGTGGAATTACGCACCTATGTGGCGGGACAAATAGCCAGAGCTGCTTGTATATTTCGAGTAAGTGAAGTGATTGTATTCGATGATATTGGTTTGGCAACGGCACGTGAAACTAAACGTAACTATGATGCTGACAATGATGATGCTACTGAGGATACCTCACATACGGTGCGCAGTAGTTGCTTACAATTGGCTCGTATTTTGCAATACCTTGAATGTCCACAATATTTAAGGAAATTCTTCTTTCCTCTGCATAAAGATTTAAAATATTCTGGACTATTAAATCCACTGGATGCTCCCCACCATTTGCGTCAACAGAATATCTTTCGTTATAGAGAAGGTATAGTAACGGAAAAGCAAGCGAAACCAGGACATTCCTATGTCAATGTTGGTCTTTTGAATGATGTATTAGTTAATAAGGCTCTTACAGCTGGCCTGAGAGTAACGGTGAAATTAGATACCGCCCAGGGTAAGTTAAATTTTTATTTCATTTAAATATTTATATTATATTTTTTTGGGCAGCGTTTAAATTACTTGCCTAAAATTAGCAAAAGCACACAAATGTCTGCTTTGTTGTCATATTTTCAAGTTAAATAGAAAACTTCGTTTTAAGTTATTTAATATACAATTTGTTGCTGAACTAAAATAAGCAAAAAGCAAATGTAAATAAGAGAAAATAAAACCCATTTGCTCCAATTGACTATTCTCTCTTTTCTGCTTAAGCAGTCAGTTAAGCAAATGATTTTCAAAATACGACTGTTTTTGGATATATTTTTTGCTAGAAAATGTGTTCAAATCTGTTATACTCTTCACCTTAGTCTTCTATCATACAAATTAGTACCTTGTTTAAATTTATACTTTATGTATATTAGTGTTTTGCTTTTAGTAGTTGATTTTTTTTTTTTGGTTTGAAAATTATTCAATAC
>MINK01190634.1:15530-26654 GCA_001735545.1 Phormia regina | reverse complement strand
CGCTTTTCTATTTACAAAATCTAAAAAAAGTTTTTTGTTAAAAGAAATTGTTGAAATAAAAATTTTTTAGCAAATAACAATACAAAGTTTGCGATGTGTACGTTTAAAGCCGCTAAAAATTTAAAAAAGAATAAAAAAAAATTGTACATTTTTTTTTTTTTTTTTTTTTTTTATTTAAACGCTTCTCTAAAATGTAGGCATTATAGTTTTTATAAAATAGGTTTAAACATAAATAATAAAATCCCCAAAAAAGCGCTACTTTCAACAAATTTTTTTTTTTTTTTGCATCAATTTGCATCTTTCGCCAATAAACCCTGTGTATTATTAATTAAAAAATGCGCACTAATTTTTACACAAAAATATATATGATTTATTTTATTTAAATTCTTTTGGTTTTTTTGGGTTTATCTTTTTTTTTAACTAAATATAACTTAAATTAATAAATATAATAATTAAAATATAAATTGTAAATAAAATAAATTTTATACAATTTACAATTAAATGAAAATTTTATTAATAAAAATTAATAATGTAATAATATGTTTTATAATATAAGGAAAGTAATGTGTGTGTGTGTGTGAAAGAGTAAGAGAGATAAGGTAATAATAAAGGCAGAAAATAACAAATATTAATTTAAAGTCTTTTTCTTTTAAAGCAATAAAACTTTAAGTGAAAATATTCTAAAATTTTTTGAGAATATTGTCTTCTTAAGTTTTTGTTAAAGATAATTTACACATACATACATATACATTTAAGATAATTATATAAAAAATAATAAATATTAATATTGTATGTATATTATTATATTAATCTAAAGAGGAATCACCATAATTCCAAGGTTTTTGGGATAAATACAATACAACAATGGTGGATAAGGCGCTAACCAGGAATATAACATCAAACCAACGATGATAGAAATTAAAATGTAAATTACCCAAAACTTCGGTAATTATAACACGATATTCGGCTGGTAAATTCATGCGCATTAATAAGACAGAGGAACAAAAATACATGCCCATTATTTGGGCTAATATTAACACTATAATATTGGAAGATTTACTAGAGGAAATGCGATAGAAAAACTGTAATTGAAAAAAAGGAAGGAAATTAAAAAATACTAATTACATAAATTAAAGGGAAATAAAAAATAAAACAAACCTTAGTTAAAGTTAGTAATAAACCTCTTATAGAAGTAACCACCATACAGCCTACTAACAGAAAGGAGATATGTTGATTCCAAAATGCTAAATCTATATCGAAACCACACCAATGTACAGCAATTTCTAAGCCTCTGGTAACAGGATCTTTGCGACCTACTCTATCGAAAATTATATTAACACAGCACTAAAATTGTATTAAAAAAATAACATTAACTTAATAAATTTTATGAGGAAATTAATCAAAAAAACTTACAATAAATATTTTCCATAAACAGTATACACTAAAGAAATGCCCTATAACATTGAAATATTTGCCCTGTAATGTTTGAGACCATTTTTGGCGTTCCTGCATATTTTTCAAATAATTGATTTCCAAAAATAGTTGACGCAATAATTCTTCCAAACCATAGATTTCCATGCGTAATTGACTGATATCTAATAAAAGCACAATTCTAAATAGAAAATATTAAAACAAAAATTAAACATTTACACTTACTTTCTCCACCTGAATCTACCCTATTCACAGCAGAACTTAAAATATTCCATAATCTTGGTCTTGTTTGATTTGTCTTATTACGTCGATGCATTTCCAAGGCAACACGTTTCTTTTTACCAGTTATCATATCAACAGTTAACTGCAGTCTTCGTTCCAAGTTTATTATATCACTTTGAGAAACTGGCCTAAAGTTTTAAGGTATCTAATTAATTTTTTGTTTAATTTTGTAAATGCAGTATTTTACTTGCCTTATAAAGTAGGTCATACTTTGATAGGGACAATTAACGGCACCAAATCCTGATAATATGGCCATTACTGTTACGCCTATTACACTGATCCGTGATACGCCCTGTTCGATGGTAAATATACCATTGGAGACACTAAGCAGAGGAAAGGGTTCCCCTATGCGCCACAAACCATAGAGAAATATAAACCAACAACAGATGGTCATAATACGTACCCATTTCTCCGAAACTGAAAAGTAATATTTGTAAGAAATTTGTAAATTTTATTAAAATTTGGTACATTTATGAATAAAATGGTACTTTTTGTAAAAAATGTTAAATTTGTACTTCTTTTTGGAAATTTTGTACTGTTTTTAAAAAGAAATTATAGTTTATTGTATTATTTTAATTAGTTTCTGCCTTTAAAAGTATAGCTTTATGCTCTTGTATTGGATTATTCTTAATAGAAGAAAAATTTGTTAGAGAAAACATAGACAAAAAGTATTAACATAATTTGTAAAATGCGTGTAATTTATCTCTTGTAAAATTGCTTTTAAATAGCAAATTTCTAGTCATTTTGTTAAACCTCCGCTAGTGATATTTTCCCTAAACTATAATTTTATCTTTAACCTAAATTTCTATATATATATCTGAACTTTAAACTTAATACTACTAATCACCACAAAAATTGTCTCTCCATAACTTACCAAATGATATACTATGTATGACGGAGTAACAAATATACAAAGGTATCACAGCTATAATCATCAGCAATAGAGATGTTAAACCCAAACGCCAATGAAAATAACGTGAACTGGAATCTAAGACACCTAATATCTCAAATATTATCAGTTCAAACATGGTCAGTGACAAGGCAAATGTCACCGAAAATATTAACTGTACGGAAATGTGACGTATTTCATAATTTTTAAATAATTGTTTAACAAAGAAAATCCAGCCGCCAGCAAAGAATAAGACCTAAAAATATCAAAAAAAGAAATAAAATAAATATTAATTGGAGAAAAGAAAACAAACAATGACCGGCATTTCAATTTATAACACAACAAAAAAAGCGTCAATGACACACTAACCTGGGAAACAAACACTATAATACAATCGTTTAAAAATGCCATGGTCCTAAATAAATTTCTTCACAGCTTAAGATAAGTTTTTTTTTAATTAATTAACACTGTTTAAGCATTTTTGTTATAAAATATATGCTTAAATTTTTTGGAAAACTTAAGGAAAACTTTCAAAAAAACGCCAACACCTCTTCTTTCAAAAAAAATTCAAAGAAATTGTGGGTTGTAAACAAAAAAATACAAAACGTCATAGACAAGTAGACCACAGATATCAAAGTCATATATTTAAGCAAAACGCCGTTAAATTTTTTGCGGAGGAGATACGGAACAAATAAAGACTTCAGTAAACATATAAAAAATTAAACATTTTGGGTAAAACTTTTACTTTATTTATTAAAATCTTGAAGTTTTAATTTTTAAAAATATAAGAATTATAGTTTTATTAATTTTTGTTACTGCTTAATACTTTTAGGCCGCCCTAATTTTTAAAGTTAAACCAACGTCAACGTTTAATATATCGGCTTTTTCAAAGTACCCAGCTGTTTGAAAAAGGTAGCCACATCTTGTTACACTTAACTTAATATAGATTGGGCATCACTTTTAAATGCTTAGAATTGAACAGCTGGTTGTCAAAGTTTATTGGTTGTGTAGTATTGTATTAATTTTTCTTTTATTTTCTTGACATAATCGCGAAAAAAATGCTTAATTTGTGTGAAATTTTAATAAAAATTTAATAACTTTTACCTATTTAATCATACCAATAAGTGCAATATTAGTTTTAAAGAAATTTTATGTAAAGAAAGTGTGAAAATTAAATAAGAAATTTTTAAAATATTGAACGCCCCCTTTAAATTTTAGGAATCGAAATTTTTGTGTGGCATTGTCTCATCTACTGTATTGTTTGTGTGTGTGTGTCTTAAAAATCCTGCATAGCTTTGCAAAGGTTTCTTTAGAGAAAAATTTAAAAATGTCTTGTTATTTTCGTCAAAATTCCGATTGTGAAATAACTATTCCCAAATATAATGAATCAGCCGCCACGGGCATCATCTATTATGATATAAAGGTGCGGGTAGCCCAGGTGGAATGGCAGGTAGAACGTAGATATAAGGATTTTGATCAGCTCAATGAAAAGTTGGTAGAGGAAATAAGCATATCAAAGAAACTATTGCCACCAAAAAAGGTAAGAATTAAAAAGGAAATAGCAATTTAAAATTCATATATTGTATAACAGTTGACAAGTGTTATACTGTAGTTAGTTTTGTTTTTTTGTTTAATTGAATTGTTGTTTATTTATTTAAATAAGTTGTTAATTAAATTGTTATATAGAAAGATAATTTTGTTTATTTACTTGTTGAAAACAATTCCATAAATTAAAAAATAGAGATATTATAACAATAACATAACTTCTATTATACAAGCTAATGAGTCATAAAATGTAATAATTAGTAGGTAATAGCTATTAGAATCTTTAAATAATTTAACAGCTTTCTTTCCAACGTATTCATACAAATTTTCAAAAAATTACCAATTTTAACAATTTTTGGAAAAATAAACACATTTTACACAAATACAAAATTTTTTAATTAACAATTTTTTTTTAACTATAAAAGTACAAATTTTCGAAATGTTAAAAATGCAATTTATATTTTTTCCCCTACTTTCAGATTGTTGGCAATAAAAATCCCGCATTTCTTGAACAAAGACGTGAACAATTGGAAAAATATCTTAAAGAGCTTTTAGTATTCTTTCGCATACAATTACCACGAGTATTGGCTGAATTTTTAGATTTTAATAAATATGACATAATATATTTATTACAAGATCTGGCCAAGTTATGCAATGAAAGTGGTGATGCTTTATTAAGTGCCAATAAAGAATTTCATTTTTCAGCTTTAGAGGTAAAAACCCAAAACATCTAATAAACTTCTTCTATAGCAATAATCCTCTTAAATTCTTTTAAGGTTTATGCCATTAGTGAACGTTTAAATTTACCTTGTCCTCCCGAGAGTATAGAACAAAGAGGCAAATATGATTTTTCTCATGTTCTAGACTTTTGTACACAACTGGAGATAATTAAAATAACGCCTGTGAAAAATAATGATGACACCTTTGCCAGCGATTATAATGCCGTAGATGTTCCTATTGGTCGCAGTAATATAATACCCAAAAATCTTAAATTTAATTTAAATGCATTTCGTAATCTGCAGTGTTTAAAGATTTTTGCCTTGCCTACCGATAATATTGTAGACATTGGTTTATTAAAACCTTCCCTGCAAAAGATTTGTGTTCATAATACCACCATAACTTCCATTAATCAAGTTTTATTGTGTGATAATGTACACAAGGATACCTCGATAGACATTCCAACTGGTGAAGCTATAGCTTTAAATCGTTCTCAATCAACTACTTCCAGTACAAATAATAGTAGTTTTGCTATAACATCTACCTCGCCTTTATGGCGTAACATAATCGAATTGAATTTATCGGGTAATCTTTTAATACAAATCGATGAAAGTATTAGAACTGTGCCTCAAATAAGAGTACTTAATCTGGAACAGAATCGTTTAAGAGGCATTAAAAATTTGGCAGAATTACCTCATTTGCAAATATTAAATCTATCAATTAATGTTATAGCAGAGTGTGTAGATTGGCACTTGGAATTGGGTAATTTGGTTACTTTAAATTTGGCTCAAAATAAATTGAAATCCATAAAGGGTTTACGCAAATTACTTTCGTTAATTAATTTGGATTTAAGCTGTAATCTCATAGATGATTTAGAGGAAGTAGATAATGTGGCCTGTTTACCTTTGCTAGAAACTTTAAGATTAACGGGAAATCCTTTGGCCAGTAGTGTGGGTAAGTTGTATAAACGATAAATTATTAAAATGGAAATATGAAATAATTTACATTTTTTTTTAATTTCTTTCAAGACTATCGTCCCCGAGTTTTGGCTAGATTCCATGATAGAGCATCAGAAATTGTTTTGGACAGTGAAAAAGGTACTCATAAGGAATTAGATACAGCCTTGGTATTATCTGCTTTGCATACTTCTCGCATGAGACAAAAATCTCAAAAATAACGTTAGGTTAGTTGTTTTTTAATAAAACTTTTTACAAAATAGAATTAGAAAAAGACAGCTAAAATTAAAAAAAAGAAAATTATTTAAACTCTCTGCAAGATAAGAAATCTCTTGAATTCTCTATCAATTTTTTTTTTTTATTATAGTAACTTTTGTAATTTTTATTACTTTTATTGAGAATAAACATTAATTGCTTTTTCTTTTACCTTCTTATTTACAAAATAAGAATGTAATTATTTATTTTATTGACAACAAAAATCTTAATGGCTTTTGTAGTTGTTGGTAAAAAGGCCTCGAAAAATATTCAGCAAAGAAAATATTAAGAATATTAAAACAAACTCATACAAAAAAATTGTTTAAAACTATTTTTTTTTTTTTTATTCTATATATAATATTCAATCATAATTTTATGTTAAATTTTAATTTTATATATGAAATATTGTAGTATGCTTTCATTTATTCATATGTGTACGTACATTCTTGAAAAGTATTAAAATTTTCAAATTTCATCAATAGGAAATGGAAAACAAAAAAAACTTTTCTAGATTTCTGTTATTTATAAATTCCACTTAATAAATTTCTGTTTACAAATTTTGTGCTTTTATATTGTTTATACATGTATGTATGTATGTAGATATCAACTGTCTCAAATTGTTAAGTATTTTCCTTTGTTTAGATTTCACATATTTTAATATAATTTTTAATATTGTATTTGTAATATTTAGTTGTAGTATGTATATGTTATTAATAATTAAAAGTTATTTAAAGATAATTTTTAAAATGTTTAGTATTTTTATGTTGCTCTCTTTATGATTTTCTGGTAAAGGGTAAAATAAATTGGAAAATATTTAAATATTTTCTTTTATATAATTAAAATTATATATAAATATATAAGAAAATTTCTTATAAGATTTTAATAAAACAAAAAAAAAAGTATATGATATTTAAAACTTATCAAAAAGTTTTTTCTCTTAAGAACTTACCATTGTTGAAAAATTGTCTCAGTAATATTGCCAGGGCGGTATAGATGGTAATCTTTCCCTAGCAGTTTTAGGTCATTTTCATTGCTGTTGATGATGCTGAATGTGAGGATGCTGTTGAAGATGATGTTGCTGTTGTTGTTGTTGTTGCATCATTTGATGATAATGTTGCTGCTCAGCAGCTGCTACAGCATCAAACATGGGTGTATGAACTTCACCCAAAAATTGTGGTGTGGGTGGTGGATTAGGATCAGCCAATTCTCCTATAAGAGGCATATCGATGTCGGCAGCATTGAGAGTATGCGGTGCCACTTCTGCTTGGCCAAATCCCAAATGATATTGATTTTGTCCGGGTACTTGCAAATGACTGGTATTATCAACAATATGAGCATAATGTTGGGTGGCATGTTGTTGCTGTTCCACTGGTGTAGCATCCATTTGTCCAAATGGTATGGGTGTTTGATCGGGAGCTATCGATTGCTGTGTCTCCATGGGTTCTTGATGTTGTTGTTGTTGCTGCATATTTTCCTCAGCCGACTGCTGTTGTTGATGTTGCTGCTGTTCAGCATTTACCGTATCCGGCACTTCCATGGCTTGGTTATCATTGTCATTATCTCCACCTGATTCCATATTTTGTTCTGAGCCTCCAGATTCACCTTCGGTACCACCTTCACCATCACGTTTCACTAAACCTAACATATCCAACATATTGCGCTTGACAGTATTCTCTTGAGCCACCTGCAACGATGGATATGCAGATTTTTGTCCACAACTGGCTAAATGATGAGCCATATTATTGCCATTGGCTGTGGAGAAACCACAAATGCAATGCATTTCGTTGGGCAATGGCATTTCCATAACATCTTTGGTGCCAGTAGTACCAGAACAATCGCTGGTGTGTTGGAACATTGCACGTTCACAAGCTGTTTTGTAGTTACACTTATTGCACTTCAGATTACCACTGCAAAAAGGTAAGAAAAAAGATTTTAAAATAGGATAGGTTAGGTTAGAAAGGGTGGCGTATTCACGCCTACACCCAGAGGCCAAACGGCCCATTGTGATCCCTTTTTGAAAGAGAGAGAAATAGATAAATAGAGAAAAGTTAACAATATAGAGAAAAGAAAAGAAGACGAGTGTGGAACCTTAACCCAAACAATCAATTATGATTGTTCTTAAGCCACTTTATTCCCATTACAAACCCTATGAGATTAACAAGTCCTTTACCATTAACCTCACCTAGTTCTTGTAGTGTATGGCTTCCAAACCACCTCAACCTATTTCGCTGAAGCCCTACACAATGACAGAGTATGTGCTCCACTGTCTCTAGCTCCTCAACATCATCGCACGTTCTACAGAAATCTGATGTGTTAATGTCCCACTTACTCATCATGTTCCCTATTGAGAAGTGCCCGTAACCATGCCTATTATAACTCTAAGACTACCACGACTAATGCCTAGAAGATGCTTTGTATCTGCCGGTTTCAAGCTAGGCCATAGCGCCCTAGAAACTTAGCAGTATTTTAAAATAATTTCCGTTAGCGAATTTTAATCAATTAAAAAAATTAGGTTTTTGTTTTAAACAACTTTTAATAAATAACCTGCATGCAATCTTTTTTATCGCTAGCGAAAAATTGTCTCGTTAGGATTTATTGATTGATGCCATAAACAAGTTTTTCGGCCGCTTATACTTTTCCTTTTAGAACATTTTTTATTGGCCATAAATTTCTCTTTGGGAAATTTTAAGCTGGCGATAAATTTTTCTATACGAAATTTTGATATGGCGAGATATTTCTCTTTAGAAATTTTTATCGGAAAATGAAATGGCGTTAAATTTGCTTATGGAATTTTTGAGCTGACCATGAATTTGTTCTTAGGGAATTTTAGCAAATTTTGAGTTGACAATGAATTTCGCTTTAGATTTTTAGCTGGCGATAATATTGCCCTTTAGAATATTTGTCGATGTAGGAATACGTTTCCAAACGTTCAAATTTTGTTTGACTGGGACTGGAAAATTTAATTTTTTTCCATACAAAATATGTTTGGTCTTTTTATCTCGAAGATAAAAGAAATAAAATATTAAAATGTCACTTTCAGCATTGTCATTATTTTTTAGATTCCTTGTAAAATTATTATGTACTTACATGTAATGATGTTCATTAATAATTTCCGTATTACATTCAGCACATATTGAACCATCTATGAAAGCAAAGAATTCACCCAATTTTGATTGCACCGAAAATGGTAAAGGTTCCTTATGATGACTGCGTACCTAAATTTAAAAATTACAACAATTTATTAATAAACTTAGTTATAATTCTAGAGAAATTAAACTTTTTTAATTACCTTGGGTTGTTGTATCAACATGGAATTTCTTAAAAGTGGACGTACATGTTGAGAACTCTTAAGCAAACTGGGATGATGATTGGAAACGTGTTGTTTTAAAGCACCTTAAGCAAAAGAAAAAAAAAAATAGGAAATAACAAAAACAAATCTTATTGCCAATAAAATTTCTTCTTACCTTTATCGACAAAACTTAAAGCACATTTAGTACATTTAAGATTGATATCCTTTTTAGTCATGTGTTGCCTCAAATGCATATAATAATTCTCAATATTACTTTGATTAATTTTACCCTTATAACAGAAACGATAGATCTGTAAAGGCAAAAAAAAGAAAAAAAGATTATTAAGTAACATACATACATACTATTTTCAAAAAGATTTCCAACTTACATCCAAACAATAAGGACATTGTAAGAAATTCTGATGTTTATGATCATCATAAAAGTGACGCACAACATCTCTTTGTGATGAAGTACGATAGCCACAGGCCTGACAATAGTACGGCAATTCCAGCATAGAATGTTTATTTTGTAAATGAGATGTTAGGAAATTCAAAGAATTAAAACGTTGCTGACAAATCAAACAACGATAAGAAGCCGAATTAGAGGATTTTGTTTCCTCGGGATGCATGATATTATTATGTTTAGTTAATACAGTTTCCGTATCCATTTTTTCCAAACAGAATAAACATTGCAAACTATGATCTTTACCATCAATATTCAAATGTGATACCAAATGAGTTTGTAGTTTTTCATTGGAATCAAATGTAGTCGCAGTATCGCATATAGGACATTCAATTTGTGTGGCATATTGACCAAGATCTTCATCAATTTCAGCTTCTCCTTCAGCGTTTTTCTTTTCTTTTTTGTAGGGAAATGGTTCATAATATTCATCATTACCATCCATAATGCCATAATACATTTCTTCCAAACCCTTAAGTTCATCTTCATCTTTATCCTTTTCTTTCTCTTTTTCCTTTTTGGCTGGCTTAGAGTCAGTGGATTTCTTAGATGATGAAGATTCTTTTTTGGTAGAAAATGGTTCCTTTTTTGTACCTTTAGAAGGTGTAGATTTAGAACTTTTATGTTTAACATCTTCTTCAACTTTACTCTTACTCTTTTTGCTAGAGGAGCTGGTTACTGGGGTATCATCGTCTTTTTCTTTTTTAATATTTTTAACATTGACCTTGTCCACATTGACATAGTCGGCCTCATTAATGGCTAAAAATGTTTTAGATTATAGAAAAAATAGAAATATAATTAAAAGCAAAAAGGTACTTATTTTAAAACAACTTTAAATTTGTTTTTAAACTATTTTCTGTTTTAGCTTCATTCTAATAATTAAGTTTAATTTTTAAACAAAAAGCATAAATTTTATAAAATACTTTATTGTGTTTGTTTGTAATAATTTTGTTAGCAAAAATATAAAAGAAAAACTTACGTTTTTTTTTGTTTAGTTTTTCATAAATGTTTTTTTGTACAAAACGAAAAAATAAAAATTGACTAAATTTTTGTATATTTTTTCCAGAAAAACAAAAATTTATTGATTTATAAAATGTAACGAACAAAAGTTATTTAATTAAATTAATTATGTTATTAACAAGATTTTAGTTTAAAAAAATTATTTAATAATAATTGTTATAATAATGATATAATTTAATAAATAATTTGCAGTTAAAAAATAATTATGCTTTTTGTTTAACATTAAACTAGAGTTGGATAACAATATTTTGTATTTCTTGTTCTTTTTTTTTTTTTTTTT
>MINK01190634.1:0-15466 GCA_001735545.1 Phormia regina | reverse complement strand
TTCTAAAACATGCTAAGAAAAATGTCTGTAAAAGTAATTTTTATTTAATTGAAATCAATATTTTCATCTATAAAAAGGAAAAAAGATTTAGTTAGATATAATATTAAAAATAGACTTAAAACATTTAATAGAATAAAAAGAAAACAGGGCAACAATAATTAGAAAAAATGATAAGTAGAAAATAATAACAAAAAAATGTTGAAATAAATTCTTTAATAAAAATGAAGCAGGTAGTTTTATCTTGAGGGGAAAACATAATCAACAAAATTTCTTTTATAAAATAAACTAGAAAATTTTAATTTTCTTTAATAATGTTAACAGCCCAGGAAAAAAAAATTAGAACATGTTCTAAAATCATTAGTTCTAGAACTGGTGTATTCAGAACCATTTCAGATTCTTTTATTACATCCTCAGAACTATTGGTAACACAACCAATTCTGACACCAATGGAGTAAAATCTATTTGTGGTTCTAAATTTGTTTTAAATAACGTTTTAGAGAACTAGTGCTCAAGAACTAAATCTGAATGACTGAGTGATGTACTTGTGAGTTTAAATTAATGATTCTCGAAAGACTTCTTAAAACTGTTAAAAAAACTTGTATACAAAATTTCACAAATTCCTTAAAATAAAAAAATTAAAAAACATGTACTCTAACCGTTACCTAAAGTTTCTATAGAACTATTCCTGAATGCGAAAAATTAGAGCAAAAATTGATTGATTAAACAACTAGTTTTAGAACCTTTCCATACAATGGGTGCTGGATGGGTAACACTTCCTCAGAACTAATTATAGAGGTGACAATTTCAAAACAAAAATCATTGGTCGTAACGCCAAAGTAAAATAAATACAGGCTATTTTCATGGGTTCTGGAACTTGTTGCAGAACTAATACAATTTTTAAAAAATTAATATATAAAAATGTTTATTAAAAATTCTTAGATTTTTTTTAATTTTAGAATACAGACAAGTGTATGCCTAGCGCACCACATATGATACATCACTTTGAGTTGTATTTTAAACCATAGAAAACAACTAGAACTCCAATTTGCTCACAAAAAACCTAACAGAATTGTCAAAAAAACTGAACTCTTTGCATGTGTTAGTAAAATTTTCTACAGAACAAATTAATCCGTGTAAAGAGAGCCTTTTTTTTTCTTTTGTTTCTGAGCGAATGAAAAGAGTTGGACTTCTAGTTGTTTTCTATGTTTTAAACATCAAATTCAATAGATTTGTAGTACAATTTTAATACATAAAAATTCAATTTTAACTTTCTTGAGATTAACTTTAGTTGAAAGCAAGCTTCCAAATTTTTCATATGCACTTTTGTGCATTATGTATGAATGCATTGAGCTCTATTTTGATCAATTATAATGACAGTTTTGATAGAATATTGCTATATTGATATACAATTTTTACATATTTTTCAACGTATCATATATGAGACACCATGCTATTCGACATAAGTGTTATATTCCTTCAATATATTTATTATATGACTCGTTGTTTTTAATTTATTTACACATTTTAAACCATTGGAAATATTGAAATATAATTTCGCATGAATATTAACAAAAAATTAATTAAATCATAGTCCTTCTTAATCTCTGTTTACATTTGTAGTTTGTCCTTCCTTCCGGCAGACAGAGCTGAAGGTCCGGTATGTGGCGACATTTAAATGCCTGGATATTATGACTACTCTGCTTTGAAACATAGTTTGAAGTCTCTAGGGGTACTGTAACATTAACATTTGTCTACATATTGAAAACTTGTGTGAATAAAATGGTGTCGTGTAAAGTCACATTTAACTTTATCTTACAATCTGCAACATTATATCTGGTACTAACAATATTTTTCATGTATCTAAATATATCACCAATTATACTCCTGGCAAAGGTGTTAAAAAAAAAATGGATTTTAATGGTTGTGGGAATATGTTTGGTTTAAGGTAGGTTTTTAGGATACCAGAAAGGCAGACAACGCTGAACGTTCTGTATGTGGGGGCATTTGGTAAATATCTGCTTTGATACATACTTTGAATTAGTACTATAATAGAAGGGTTACTATAATATCAACATTTGGCTTCATATTGAAAACTTGTGTGAATAAAATGGTGTCGTGTAAAGTAATATTTCGAGTTATCTTACAATCTGCAACATTATACCTGATACTAACAATATTCTTCATATATCTAATATATACTGACAGTTTCTATAAAATATTGAAACAAAATTGTAAAATGAAATTTAAATTTCTAGATTTTCTAGGATTTTATAAAGATCAAATGAAATATATTTATTATACTACCACCTCATATGGGAAAGAGTACTAAATATCAAATTGAAAATTAATAACAAAATTAAACCATTTATCAAAATAAATTTGAGAAGGTTTGATATCAAATAAAAGTAACAATTTTAGAAACAATTTAGTTCATAACTAAAAATTAGAATTATTGTATCTCTACATAAAAAAATTAGGAAAAACCTTTCAGGGAAAAAATAATTTAAATTGAAAAATTACAATGAAACTAAAAAAAAACTTTAAAATAATATAAATTCAACTAACATTTGAAAATGTACATACAGCTAGCTATATAGCATTTTTACGTAAATCCAAAAGAACATAATTAGATAAACCTTTAAAACTCTGAAACAAAAACTTAATATTGTTTAACAATAATAATTTTAATAACAGTATTAAAATTACTGTTGCCCTGTTAACTGTACGACTACTTATTATAAACAAAATTACTAACGTTTTTTCAATCTTTTAGGAGTAGTATTTGCTGGTATTTCCTTAGCATTTGCTGGTAAAATACTCCAGTCCTTAAATGGATTAGTGGCCACCTTAAAAATTGAAAAAGAAAAATCATATTAATTATTTTAAATTTTAATAGAATTCTTTTTTAAACTTACATGATACAATCTCTGAGTCAAAGATTCATTACAATTAATCCTTGTCTGTTCGGCTATATGTGATGTTATGTTATTAAAAGCCTGCAAAGCATAAGTACCAAACTGTTCACGCCATACTAATTCATCCAAAAATTGTTGTATCATTTGCCGCGACAACAAAGATAAAGTATTTTGGAACATACGAGGAACAATACGTCTCAAATAGTCCATTACTGCAGAGTTAGTATGTTTAGCTGTATTATCAGTAGCTGCTGCTTGAACAACATTCTTAAAGCCCATAGAATATAAAGTCATTTTATCAACTGTTAAATCAATACATATAGTACTGTCTGGTGAAACCCAGCGTTTGAGAGGTTCCAAAATAACCTGGAAACGTTTTTTATAGTTACGATCTGAATCGGATAAAGGTTCTACAGCTCTTAAGCGTATAGTCTTTTCAGCATAATCTAAAACACCTAAAACTTCCACTTTCAATTGTCGCTGCTGTCCATCTTGGGAAGTGGTACCAAAAGAAATAACACCAACTTCTACGAATTTATCAGGGCCACCAAGTTTTTTACATTTTTGATGAACGGCCAAGGTACAAATGGCTCTTAGCCATGTGTAAACACCCTTGATGTAAACATTATCAACCTTGACCCATTGAACAACATTTTGTATATTGGTTTGACAAGCCCAATGATATATAAGCTTGAGTATGCAGGAAGGAGGATGAGGGGCACCTTCAAAAATGGAACCATGGAAAACGGACACAAAACGAGTGGGACAGCATTCACTAATCCAAACATAACCGCCGGTATAGGGGAATTTAGAGGCATCAGAATAAACACCTGTGGAAGGAGATAACAATATTATTAGGAACGAAATTTTTGTTTTAAAGCTAATTTTTTCTTATATAAGACATGTTCCCGCCTAAAAAAATATATTTTTTTAACCAAAAAATTTATTTTTGTCAAAACAAATTATTTTTGCAGAAAACAATATTTTTACCCATAAAATTTATTTTTGCTTCAATTTAAATAAAAAATTCCATTTCCCCTAGAAGATTTATTGTCCACTTTTCTTACTCCTCTATCATACTCACCCAATTTCAAATCATTTGTTTTATGATTAGCACACTTTTGTTCGGCCTTGAGAAGACCCTCTTGTATCAACCATTCGGTGAATTTATTAGGAGTCAACATCAACACCAACTTAACCTTAGAATCCAATTTATTACGAGTAGCCGACATGTCCTTAACCTTAAGCCAAGGTTTAGCCAAAACCACCAACGAAGGGAATGTTTTACCCTGTAGTTTTGTTTCCTTATTCTCCTTGGCATTCTTGCCATCTTTACCATCGGAACCAATTATCAAACCGCCCACAGCAGAATCCTCAGAAGGACGGAAGTTAGGTGCTGGCGGTGATTCAGCAGCTGCTTTAATACCTTTTTTAGAATCTTTAGGTGTCTTGCCACTTTTACCCGAAGTAGCATCTTTAGCATCAGCAACAGCTGAACCCTTTTTGTGCTTGCCAGGAGTGCCATCCGATTTAATATTTTTACCCGCAGCTACAGCAATTCTCTTAGCCAAAGGTATATCATCATCTTCTTCGTCTGAAGACTCCAAATACACAAAATTAGGAGCTCTCTTGCGTCCTGAACGGCTACCACCCTTAGCGGGTGCTTCATCAGTTTTAGGTGTTTTCTTGGGTGGCAAAGTAGCCTCTTTTAGCTCTTGCAATACTTTACCCTTAAAAGAATAGGCCTGGAAAACCTGGCCATTGAAAAGTTCTTTTCCTTCATTGGCGTTCAGGGCAGTTTTTAGAGCATTTTTAATGGCATTATGCTCGTTGGCAACTCTTTCATAAGCGCCCAACTGAGCCGGTGATAATTCTTCAATTATACAGTCTAAATCTAAGGTTATATCACTTTTAGAGATTTTCATCGTTAGGCTTTAGCGTAACATATAAACGATGATAATAATTTATAATTGTTTCGCAATTTATAGGCAATTTTTTAATAATTTTTCACAATTTTTTAAGCAACGCGTCTTTTTCTTATGAGAATTTTTCTCTGCACCAATACACACTAAACTAAAAATGGCGGCGTAATGTAAACAGTATTTACCACGCTCAAAAATTACAATTACCAAAATGATTACACAAAATCTCCAATAAAAGGAATTATTTGTAAACAATTTTTTTGTCAAAATAAACCTTAGATCGAAAGTAAGAGCTTTAATTTTATATTTCTTTAGCAAAATTAACAATTTTAAGTTCCTGAAGTATGAATTTTAAATAAAAATAATAATTTGTGTAAATATTTGCTTAAAAATGTCCACTTTTTCTTGTTCTTAATATAACTTGGCAATATTAGACAAAATATGTCACATTATATCATTGCCAGCTTTAAAATATCCGATAAATGCATCATATTGTGAATGGAAATAACAAAAAAAAATAATAACTGTGAATGTTTGTTATTGCTGTCGAAAATAAAGAAATGTCTGTGAATAAAATCAAGGAAATTTCAATAAAAATTTAATTAAAAAGTTTATAGTACATTAAAATTAGAAATGAGAGATTCCGAAAGATCTTCTAGTTATCAACGTTCCAGACATAAAACTAGATCAAAATCTAGAGACCGGGAACGTACCAGAGAACGCAGCCGAGACAGAGAACGCTATCGTGATAGAGATCGTGAGCGGGAACGTAGCAGCCGGGACAAGGAACGCGATAGAGATCGTGACTATGATAGAGAAAGGGATCGTGACAGAGACTATGATCGGGATTACTATTCCTCAAGGCATTATAAATCAAAGTCTAAAAAGACAAAACACTCAAAGAAATCAAAACATCGTCGTCGTAGTCGCAGCTCTAGTACATCTTCCACATCTTCATCTAGTTCAAGGGATAGTCGCAGCAGTCGTAGCAGCCGTACTTCTAAATATTCAAGTTCTCGTAATAGTAAGACACGAGCACCTAGCTCAGAAAGTAATTCGCGTAGTGCACCAACAGCTTCCTCCACAGGGACCAGTACAGCAGCAGTTACCAAAGCTATTGATTTATTGGATGTTAAAGTGCAAAAAGCTTTGGAAACTATAGAGGAAGATACATTTGTACCGAGAGCTTTCTTTAGTACACGAGATAGAGAAGCCCCTGAAAAAAATGTTTTGCCCTCTGATAAAGTTATAATAGATCTACAAGCAGAGACAGTAACGTTTACAATGTCTTTGGATAAAAAAGATGTTAATGCAAAAGAGGAAATATTTCATCCAAATGTAAGTTCTTATTACAATTCCTTTAGTTGTTTAAATAACAAAAATAAATATTTTTTTTACAGTTTCTGGGTGATGCTGAACAGAAACAAGATAAATGGATACGCAAACTATTTCTGTATCGTCAGAAATATATGACGGAATAATTAACAAAATGAAAAAAATAAATTCTAATAAATGATTAATTTTACACAAAAACAAATCAAAATCCTCTCAAGAAATTTAACTATAATTTTTTGGGTAAGTTTTTTTATTATTATTACATTTAAATTATTTATATTCTTTCAAACATAACATTTAACAATCTTAAAATTTAAAATATATCCGAGCCCGTTTTACGTGCTCTTTGCAAAGCTTCTTCGGGGGTTAACAATTCATGTTCTGAAGGTTCTACTGGTGAACCATCTTCCTTTAGTTTACCTTCCTTAAAATCTTCTATAATTTTTTTCGAATACACAGCATTGAACAAATCCAAACTGGTGAATTCCGATTGTATGACATCGGCAGCTTTATACGAAACATAGGGCTTCAATTTACATCCTTCCAAATTGGGCACTATGATGTCGGGTATCATTTCTGGTATCTCTACATATTTACCATTTATTATCTTGCCCGTATCACGTACACCTCTTTTATGTACGGGCACCGGTGGGTTCAATTGTGTGCGTTGTGCCTCTTTAACCACACGCGTGCCCCGTTTATTGTATACCAAGAATTTACGGAAATTACGTTTACCTTCCAAAGGTGCTGTTGTGGAAATTGTACGCTGTTGGCTTTTCAGGGCCAATGTTAGGAGTTGTTTACAATTCTGCATTGTTTTTATTTGAAAATTTATGAAAAAATTATTAAATAACTACAGAACTTTTCGTGTTTTGGTAAAGACCTGCGTCGAACAATTTTATCGGCAGCGGCGGATTTCGTAAAAATTATCGGCGGCGGCCCAAAATCAGCTGTTAGCCGACTGAAAGGTACACACATTGTATAATAATAACAGGTAATAAAATACAGAATATAAGAAACTAATAATTAAAACAAAATATACAATAGGTCGATTTCAAATCGAAATGAAAAATTTTAATGAATTTCGATCGATTTCAAAAATCGTTTTTGCAATATTGATTTATTTTAATTTAGAATATACAGCTAATGTGAACTAATTTTAAAGAATTATGAAAAATATTGTAATAAAATCTAATAGAAATTAATTAAAATCTCATTTTTATTAATATCCAAAATACGATAAAATGAAAATATCACACATTTTTTCGGTTTGAAATCGATTCATTTTCAAATTCATTTTCCATCACATACCTGTTATATATTTATCTTGAGTCTTGAATTGTTCTTAATAAAACTCAGAATAATTGTTGTGTATCAAGTTTTTGAATGTTTTACAATTCATTGTTCAATTATATTTAGTATTTATAAGACATTCTGATAATCAGTATTCAAATGTACACAGTTTTTTAGTTAACTTACTTTTGTTTGGTATCACGTGATAGTGTTTTAGTTCAATTCAATTTCCCACAGTGATGATGAGGGTGAAGAAACTTTAGGTTCGAAAAATGCTACAAACATTCTGCCAACTATAATGTACCGTCTATACCAGCCTTTTTCTTGTTCGCACATGAACAAAACGTCGGCAGAGAAATACACACAATTTTTTTTTTGTTTGCCGACAGTGTCACTTCGATACTTTTGCATACAGCGCCTTTTCTTCCGCATGAAAAATGACGTTTGATGGCAGACATGGTTGCTCGAACAATTGTGCGAACAACGGTATGCGAATAAGAACAAACCATAAACATGTTGGGTCTACACTATACAAATGCATGTGCGCCCAAAATTAACGTAAAATTGCCGACCATGCGATTTTCACCGAGTATTATGAACATTTTTAAAAGAATGTTTACTCCGGAAGTGCTTAATATTATTGTTCAAGAATATTAAACAACCAATGGAATAGGTTTAGGATTATATAATCACGATATTTATAAGGTGAAAGTGTGTATATTAAATAAAATTACCCTTTACCACCATCAGCTTTTGTATAAAATTGTACAATCCCTTATACTTAATTCCTTTTTACAATTTCCATCTTTTTTGCCAACTTTTTATGTTTTTTAACATTTTAATTAACTTAGCAACACGTATGCTATTAAATAATCCTCTACATTAACTCCTTCCACTTGAACTTTATATAACAACATTTAATTGTGAACAAATTCGCACATTTTGAATACGTTTATGACCTTCTAACTGGTCATTAAATGCCATGAATAATGCAATATCAATAAAAATGCAATTATCTCTTTGTAACTTATTAAATTATACATTCAAACATACCTATAACATGTACATACCTATATATGTGTGTATGTTGAAGTGTATAAGTGGAATAACCTTCAAATCCTTTAGCCTTAACATTAAAAATAATATAAAAATGTAGAATTACTTATTCGTACCATTTTTACACTCCTTTTTAGACAAACATTCATGGCTAACATAAATAAAATTTATTTTTTGTTTCCACCAACAACTACATACAATGTCTGAGTGAATTAAATGCAATCATTTCATTTCTAAGAATATATACATACATATTAGACATTTTTTTAAATGCGCGTGCAATGTGGTCGTAGTAGGACTTGAAGTACTCTTTATTAAGGTCAATATGTTTACCGACCTTTTTAAAGAGTACATTATATACATTGTTTTTAATCGTGCGCCACATGTTCAAATCTTTTTCGTTAACCCAACTATATTCAAATTCTTTCATTCGATTCACATATTTCCTAAAATCTGTATGTCCTTACTAATTAATAATTAAGACTAACCTATTTAAAAAGTGAATACATTGAAGTAAAAATTTCGACGTTATTAGAAGTTTAGCACCATAGTTTCGTAAATAAGTTAATATTTTAATGTGCAAAACCTTTGATTAGTATAAAAGATTCCAAGGAAAATATACAAACCAAAAAACCTAAATATAAATATCGAAATATTGATATTAAGAGCCATTTTTGATACATTTAATCTAAATGTATAGAAGGACGGATATTTGTAAAGATGTTGTTGCTGAGTTGACAGCCCTTGGCCGAAATATTTCGGGTCATTGCAGTTATTACCAACGAAGTCATCAGCAACACTCTTTACCACCTGGACCACGGAGGTAAAACTAGAATTTGTCTTTGTCGATGGAGCTCAAATTTCGACATTGAACCACCCAAAAATCCGGGGGGCACCTTTGACTGCCTCTTCACCTCCTCAGCTCATGCTACTGCAATCTCGCACAAATAGAAACAAGACCCTCAAAGCGCTAGCCGGCAGTACTTGGGGTATGGACAAAGAAACCTTGATAGCTACATACAAAACGATTGGCTGGTCAGTAGTTAATTATGCTGCTCCAGTGTGGTCCCCTTCGTTGAGTGATACCCTGGGGAAAAATCTACAAAGCTGTCAAAATGCAGCCTTAAGGACCGTCACAGGCTGCCTACAAATAACCTCCCCACACCAACTACATGAGGAAACGAAGGTACTACCGGTCGAGGAACACAACGTAATGTTAACCATGCAGTTCCTCCTGGGATGTCATCAGAGGGGACATCCAAACTTCAACATCACACAGTTGGATTCCCCCCGAGGCATGACCTTCGTAAGCACGAAGAGAACATACTAAGATATGTTCAGAATCCATTGGACCGCAACTCGTACTTGACAGCTTTGAACGACATTCACAGAGACGCCATCGATTCCGCGGTTGCAAATTACCGCTTGAATGTCGTTTTAGGAGGCCGCTCACCGCATATTGCAGATAACGAGAAGAATCTGCCGCGGAAAACAAGAGTAGTTCTGGCTCAACTGAGGTCGGGATGGAGCAACAGGCTCAATGCCTACTGGTCTCGCATAGACCGTGCCGTCCCCAACTTATGCCCAGCATGTGGTGAGGGCCCACATAACAAACCGTATCATGCGAAATAACAAATATAAATCCCAAGATATGTGTGATTATAAATACTACTCTATTAAAAACCTCTCTTAAATTTATAATATGGACAAGAACTTAGTGGAAAACTCATTGATCTTATCTTGTTGTTTCAAGCGGAAACAAAATAACAGATACATAACTAAAGAAGATAATACCATCCCCAACTTATTTTTCCTAAACTCAAATTATGGTGAAACTAGTAAACTAAGCCGGTTTCGTCAGGAATAACATAATCGTAATGTGCTAGATAAAACCATACTTAACAACATCCATTCCTGCGATGAATGATGTGTCACAATACAAGAGAACTGGGACAATACACAAAGACTTGCGAAACGATACAACACATGTATTGTGTATATGATATACACATATCACAGAGAGACAAATGAAACCAAATCAGATATAAAAATAAAGCACTAAAAAGTACGTTAAACCAATAAACTACATGAGAATATTTCTGTTTACTCTATGTTTAATTTCCAATTACAAGAAGCCGTCAAATGGAACATCGGTAAACATATGAACAGCTATAATTTGAACGAACATATCATCTTAGAATGTGCTCTCTCATCGAGATATTGCTACACTATATGTAGCTAAATTACCGTTCTTGATTGCTGTTGTTATGTATTGGTCGAGTGGTCGCTTCAATCTCAACAATTTGCAGATAACGAGAAGTAATACTTGCAGGCGACGAGAGAAGACGAATGACGTATTCAGGTCTCATCCTCAACTGAGGTCCAGAGCATAAGGCAGCACATGTGCATCTACAGGCTCAATGCCTACGTAAACGATATACAGACAATAGAAGCACAGCCTTCGTTGCTTCCGTCCTCACAACATAATTTACTAAATGCCTACGCTATTCAAGTGCACTCGAAGGGCCCTTAAACCATGCAGGCAATGCTACTCTGCTACCCGCAGTCATTATGTTTTCAAGTTGTTAATTTCACAACAGAGATCGAAAAACATACGATAAAACTTACTCTAGTATGATCTCAAATGGTGATCTCTTAATGTACAAATACTCAAGAATTGGATGAGTAAGTCAAACGATTACCTACGATNGAGGTCGGGATGGAGCAACAGGCTCAATGCCTACTGGTCTCGCATAGACCGTGCCGTCCCCAACTTATGCCCAGCATGTGGTGAGGGCCCACATGACACTTCAACTGTCCTGCGAACTCTACTTCTCTGTGTCCAATGGATTTATGGACACAACCAGTGGAAGTAGCACAATTCCTCGGACTTGACCTCGATGCAGAACAACCTGACTGAAAATTGTTAAGATGTTCTAGCTGCTATAACAACAACGAATGGATATTATATATCAAATATACCAAATTACGAATATCGTTTTTTCTACTAATAAATTGAAAAGTAAATCGTGATCCTTTCCCGGAATTAATCGCCTCAATATTATAGCCTGAACCGATTTTGATGAAACTTGAAACATCAATAATGGAGAGGTTGGGCTTTTCGAATATTCTTTGTGGGAGTATATCACTTAAGTACGGTTAGCGCTACAGTTAATTGAAAAAACATATCAGAGCTGCACATAACTGAACCGATTTTAAATTTTTTTATACTGTACCACTTTATATCCTTATGGTGTAACAAAAATCGTATACAAATATTTATTAAATTTAATAAATACAATTTATCTGTATTGTATTTAATATAAAATCACTTTTAATTAAAAATTTTATATCATCAAATCTTGTAAAAAATTCAACACATCATTGATCTTCAAAATAGGGGATTAATAAACCCCCTAAACTAAATACACCATGGCCATACACAATAAATGCATTATTATATCGACTCATTCTCTTTTACTCTCTACTACAACTTTAAGGGGTGTATTAATGAGAAATCAGGCAGACGACACGCATTAGAACAAAAACAACAACAGCAATATAGTTAGCGCCAACAAAAATCAACAACAAATAAAAACAAAAAAAAAAAGCTTTAATATACAAGTTGTATGTTAAAGAAAACTTACTGTAAAATGGTGAATAAAATTCAGTCAGAGACCGGTAGTGAAACAAACAACAACGCAGCGGTTAATATACAGTGTAAAACATAAATGTGTTTAATACGTTTTCGTTAGTGTTTTTAGTATAAATTTAATATTAAAAAAGAAATTAATTTAAAAATATGTCGGCTTTATTGGGTTTACCCATAATTTGGCAACCGGATGATTATATATTTTTTAAAAAATGTGGTGAAATTACTATATCACCGGATATACAAAATATCGGTTTTAATTGTTTATTTTGTACGGGAATTTGTTTACAAAGTGAAGTATTTTTACAACATTTACAAGAACAACATAAAGAGGAAGTTTTTAAATTATATGAAAATCAAAATACAAACTCCTCTACCACCTCTACTACTACTACTACCATCTTAAATGATGAAATATTAGTGAATTTAAATGATAATTTAAATCAATTGCCATCCTTAGAAAATCCTGAAATCAAAGAAAATTCTTTAATGTTAAATAATTATCTTAACGCCGAAGAAATTTCTAACCGGCCTTTAAATGATCTAAATTTAATGTACGATTTAGAAAATAGTGATTTGTTAACATTAAGCTCTACAACAAATCAAGACTTGGAAAATCTTATTACACTTAATCCCTTGGAAAATCTTACAAATAATACATTAACTAACATTACGAGTAACAATACCAGCTCTTCCACGTCGTCTATATTGACCACCAATACAACGCCGCCCACCTTTACCATACCCTCTAACGGCATTTCCGCCTCCGTTAGTTATTTAAAAAATTGTTTACCGGATGACAATGAATGTGAAATAGGTGATGGCGAAGATAGTGGTATTATGTTGGTGCAAAGCCCCTGCAATAGTGATTGTGCTGGTTTTAGTGATTGCATGTCATTTACTGAAGATAGCAGCAGTAAGGTAAATATAATGGTAACATTTTAATTCTAGAGAAAGTGAAAAAATATTTGTTATAATACTCGTGCTTACAAATAGGATTTATAGTGATGCCAGACTGATATTTATTTTCTTTTCTTTGGGGATATTTTTTGGGGATTAAAAAAAATAGTTTATGTGTTTGTGCACTTTGAAAAAAATCGTTAAATTAAATAATAATAATAATAATCAGGAGCTAAATTGTCTGCTTTAATTTAAGTTTCTTATAAATTTAAGAAGACTAAATTAAAAGAAGTAAAATAAAAAACGTTAAATTAAAAAAAAAAACGCTTAAATATAAAAGATTGCAAATTAAAAAATTAAAGTTGGGAAATGAAACCAATTGAAAAAATTAAAAAAACACCAATACTAAAACAAAAATAAAAATTATTTAATTTGTTGTATTTTATAAACAAATTTTGATATTTTTCTATTAAACAGTGCTGTGTATAAACTTCGACTTTGATATATTTGTAGGAAAAAATCGCAAATTTCAATTTGTTTAATAAAGAAAATTATAAAATTTACAATTATCGTTTAAAATCCTAAATATGGCTAAATTACCAAAACATATCAAAATTTTTGTAAGGCTTTTAAAGGAAAGTTCTGCACACATTATTTTAAAAGTTATTAACTGTACAGGAAGAACAAAATATTGTATTTTTTAAAGAATTTTATGAATTTTCTTATTTTATAACTGAACTATTATAGATTAAGTGATGGCCCTCATATAATTTATAAGTCGGGGTTCACACACAGCAATTTTTCTTTCCGCAATTCTTACTTTATAGACGGGAGAGGTAAAGAAAATGTAGAAGTTTAGTATTCTCTTCTCATTTCTCTCCCATAAACCCAGAATTGCGGCAAGAAAAATTGCTGTGTGCGAACCCGGAATTATAATTGGGTACACACAAGTTATTTTATATTTAATCAAATACATTTAGCAGAAACAAACATATTTTAAATAAAAAATAAAAATAGAACTAAATTTATACAAAATATTTTTTACATATTTTTAAGAAAATTCAATTATTATACCCATTGAGGTACATTTACATTTTATAATTATTGCAATTCCAAGACAACTGGCTCTTTTAGTCTAGATTTATTTTATAACATTTTCTGCTAAAATATCCATAAAAAATCGCCAAATTACAAATAATAATTTTTTAATATAAAAAACGCTTTAAGAGAAAGCAAAATCGGTAAATTTAAAAAATCAAAAATTTACAAAATAAAAAAAAAAAAAATAATAATACAAAATAATACGGACATCGTTAGATCGACATCCCTATCAATAAGGATCTAGAACTTTTGAGGTCTTAGATGAATATTGTAGAAATTACACACGAAATGACAAACTTATATATACAATTTAGTCCAGTGGGGAAGGGTATAATAATAAAGATATAAGTTCCAAAATAAAAATAGCTTAATATAAAAATTGTAAAACACTTCCCCTCCCTTTAAAAAAATTTTCATTGTTTTTCAAAAATTTGTATTGAAATTTTTTCAAAGTTAGGTGAAGGGATTTAGGAAATAAGGAGGTTACCCCTAAATAAATAAATGAATGAATAAGTAAATAAATAAATATCTTTAAAATCGATCCTAATGAGGATCCTAAATCGGCATTAGCTCCTATACACTACACATTTAAAACATAAACTCCTATACTCCTAGAGCAACGGTTCTCAAATGGGGGTGCGCAACCCCCAAGAGGTCCATGAGTACATTCCTGGGGGGTCGCGAAAATATATTAAAAAATATTCTTAAATACACAATTTTTAAATTTCGGAAAAACTTATTCAAATATATCATTGTGATCTTTATACAGCTACATTCGTTAAGCGATTATAGATAAAATCTATAATTTTCCCGATTCCTGAACTGCATTCCGTTTTCAGATTCATGATTTTAGAAAATAGACTAAAGAAAGAAATATAATGTGGGTGAAATTAGAAGGGATGTGTATCTTGATTGGTTGGATTATTGGAATTATTTTCAATTTTAAAATCATCTCTGTGAAGATCCTTTTTTTTAAATACAAAATTTTTAAATGTTTTTAAAGAAAATTCTAATTTAAAGAAAAAAGATTGCAGAAATTTTTTTGGTCAAAAAGTCATAATTATAGACTTTTTCAGTAGATAATTTTGTTCTTTAATAATGTAAAGAAATGATGGTCGGAAATACTGGAATTCTGGACCAAGAATTAGCAAAAATGAGGTACTTAAAATTTTATAAGTAAATAACTCGAGAACAAGAATATATACGAATATTTAGATTCAGGCGAGAAACAAAAATTTTTGAAGCGATTAAAAATTCAGAGGTACCCCCCAATGCTCCAATCTTGTGAGGCC
>MINK01190624.1:0-12591 GCA_001735545.1 Phormia regina | reverse complement strand
GATCACAAATTATATTAGTTTATCTAACAATTTCCCACTGTGCATTATTTATTTGTTTTATTCTATTTTTCTTGTCTATTTTCTTTTATATCGCATATACAACATTATATCTAGATAATGCCCTAAACATTCACGTTATTTAAATCCCAAACCTCTAATTAAAAATATCATCATTAACAGAAAAACACTATTTGTGCATTAATATTCATTTATGATTACAAAATATCTAACATTATCAATAATTATTAAAACACAATCATCTCATTATAATATTTAAAAAAATACCATAAAGACTTTAGTTTTGCTTCTGCTATTTTTTAAATAATATTTAAAAACAAATCCTGGAATATTGTTTAATTAGCAAATTATGAATTCATTATAATTATTTTTATTTTTTTATACCATTTGCATAACATTTATTTATTAGTTAAATATCTAATTTTTTTATTCATATTTTCTTATAGATATATAAAGTTTTTATAATTTTCTTATTTATTACTAATTCATTTCATCGATTTTTTATTAAGTTTTATATCACTTCTATAATATATTTTTTTGCCATTTGTCCCATGGAACAATAGTCAAGTTTAGGAAAACATTTGTACAGGGTCAAACTTCTTTAGCTGGTTTTCTATTAATCATATAAATATTTTGGATTAAGCTTGAGAGCACATTATTTTTTTTCAATATTTTATTTGTTTTTTTTTTTTTTTTTTTTGTATTTTATTTTATAATTAGTCTCATCAAAGATATAATCTTTAATATTAAGATTATAATTAAAATTAAAATGTTTAACTAGATATTACAATATTAATATGATATTTATATTTTATTTGAGATTATAAGCAACATTAATACAAAATATTTAGGCGAAACATTTGCCTTGGATAAATCACAATATATTTCTTTGCCCTTAATGTGACCATTAAACAAATCAACTGGTTTTAGGAAAAAAAAAACAAATTATTCGGATAACAAACAAAAATGTTCCTTAATGTGAACACCTGATTTTTTTTTGTGACCATATTAATGGACATATTTGTCCCAATTGTTTGGGATAATTATTTGATCTTTTTTTTATGTATGAACTCATAGCTCTATTGATTAAAAATAATTTTTGTTATTGATTGCTGATATATTTGTTTTACTTGATGTTATGGAAATTTCGCAATAAATTCAAACAAATACCAGAGTGCTATATTTTTTGATCATTTTTATTATATGATATCATTAAGATATACAATAGAATATATATAAATCAAAATACGGTGATTATTCTAATTAATTTATATAACTTTAGTACATTTCAGAATTTGCAGTTATAGTATCGCCTTGGTTGTCTAAAATAGAGCCAAAAAGTCATTTGACATCATATACAGCTAAATGTCACCCTAAAATAATTTTATGCTTTTTATGATATCCTTTAATAGATTTTAGTATTTCCGCTTTATTCTTTTTTTCAAGACTCTGATTTATAATTAAATTAATTATTACCATACCATTCTGAAAGATTTTTTTTCTTGTTTTTATTAGTCATATTGTTTAAGATAATGTTTTTCTGATTCTAAGTGTTAAATTTTCAGTCTAGGCTACTCTTTTTTGCACTGTTCAAAGATCTAATTCCCTACATTTCTATATAGTTGCAATAGCACTAATTACTAATGATGTACAAATGAGTTGAGATATATTGTGTGTCAAAAATCATGGCCTTTTGGCACCTTTTAAACCACGATATAATTCTTTTAGCAGTTGACTCGACGTCGTGAGGTAGTATTAATGTTTACCATCTGCTGCAAGAGGATGATAAAATCGATGTGTGGAGTAGTGGTGAGGTCTACTGCTAAATGTTTCCTGCTTAGTGATTAGGTGGTTTTGCAACGAGTTGCTGGTTTATTTTTAGTTCTGAAAGAATAAGCCATCAAGGAGACGGAAGAACGTGTATGAATCTAGAAGAAGGCTTATGGATAGGAACAGGGGATTGACTATCACGTTTGATTAATATTATGAATGCTCTTTGGTGTTAGGGATAGTGCAGTTCGAGGAAATTGCAATTTGACTTTTATTTATGTCTGTTGATACAATTACAAAATATGGGAAAATGAATGTATTGTGACCATTAAAATAAATTTCATATTGGCCTTTTTACTAGAAATTTTGTTTCACGTTCCGGCAAAACATATTTAAACATACCACATTTTAATTATTTCTACTATTTTCAGAATATTACATTATACCTCACCTAAATTTATAAACAATAATAATCGTTATCTGACTTAAGCGCTTTTAACAATTTTATTTCGTTATCTTATTAACCAATTTAAGTTTTTTTTAAATGCCTCTTTAGAAAGAAAATCCCATTAACCTTCTATGCTCACTATAGCATAACTGATAAGATTTCTTGACACAATTCAAGTTTTTATTTTTTATTTGATTTGTGTACTTTAAAGCCATTTTGATTCATTCTTCATTAGACATTATCTTTTTTTAATATTTTTACTAATTATATTCTCATTAGGAATAAAATAGCTACTACTTCATAAATCTGTTAGATTTAAAAGAATACATTTGACTATTTTCCAAAGTTTAAATCTCAACAAAAATCTCTTTTTTGTTACATGTTATTTTGTCGTTACATTTGTTTTTGCATGATAATATGGCAACAAATAAATATTATTGCAACATGACAAGAAAAATCATAACTCCCTCGATTTCTTATTTACACATTTTATCACTATGTAGAATCATTTTAATCCTAACAAAATTATTATTTAGAATAATAATAAATTTATGGCTGAAAAAAAAGGGCTGAAGATTATCTAAAATATATGACTAAAATTCTATTTATAAATTGTTTAGGTTTATAACAGATCCTTTTAATATGACAGGTAAGACACCCACGTGCTGTGAAGTGTGGCGGGACAGAAAATACGTAATCTATCTGGGAGTCTTAATTATAAGTTTCATAATTCTGCTTTGGTTCTGCCAAACAAAGACAACAAGGTAATTTACGATTGCAAACTTGTTTAATAATTTTTTTTGAATTAACATATTTTCTTTTAAAAACATTTAAAAAAACTTAAAACGCGATAATAAATATTTTTATAAAGTTATTTATTTTTTGAACTCCGAAAATCTATTTCTTTGAAAAGAACTCTCAGTTCTGAGGTTAATTGAAAGATTTTAAAAAACTTAATTAATCAGGTTGACATTGACCAGACATAAAGGTAATTATTTAAGATATTTTTTTTAGCTTAATGATCTTTTTGTATATGGAGGGGTTTAAGGAGAAGCACCTTAAGGTAAAATGTTTCTAGAGTAGCAATTTAATTTTGAAGAAATTAACAATTTTGAATTGAAAATTGTGCAAAACTGAACAAACGAATATCAGAGTTCTTAAGAAAAATTACCTAAGGTTTTTTTTTTACCTTGCGATCAATAGAAAAAGTCGGGGTTCACACAAAGCAAATTTTCTTGCTGCAATTCTGACTTTGTAGATGAGAAAGGTAAAGAGAATGTAAAAATTTAGAATTCTCTTCTCCTCTCTCTCCTATAGAATTGCGACAAGAAAAATTGCTGTGTGTGAACCTAGACAAATCAAATGTAATTATTAAAATATTGTTATCATTATTCACTGAATTGAATGAGATCTACATGATCATAAAAATATTGATTTCATTATTTCCTGAAGTAAACAGACGGATGTTATATTTCCTTGAATTAAGCACCATTTTCAATACCTTTTAGCCCAATATGAGCCTCTTTAATAGTTTATATTTTCTTAAATAAGGAGTGCGATCGAAAAAATCTTAACGCACGTTTTAAATCATAACTTTTTTCCTAAGCAATAATTAAAATTTTTTTGATCTAGTTATCCTTGAAAAATATGTCTGTAATTACAGCCATGTTGATTCGTTATGAGTTTGATCAAAATAAGTAACGAGTGTTATAAATTATCAAACAATTCAATTTCAATTATTAAACAATTTCATTTAAAATTGGTCCCACAAATAATTGGCCCAAGTTTTAAATGTTTGCAGTCAAACGCTTTCCAATGTTATTAAATAGTATCAGGAGAATTCGACCATTGATAGGAAACATATATCGGGGAGAAAAAAGATCCACTTGGCCAAGAAAATTGAATGCATGTTGTAAAGAATTCCAAATACATCGGGTACAAAAGCACCCCTGTTAGCCCTCAGTACTCAGACTTTTTAGTACGAGAAGTTAATGCTAATGCGTAGTTGAAAACATATAAAGTCCAAAATGTTCAAGACTTTAATGTTGGAATAAAATTTACAAGCCATGAATAGGGCTCGGAAAAAAATCATAAAAAATCTCATGTTGTTAAAGGGGCCACGAAACGTATGTACAGACAGATTACTTGCAGCTTTCCGGTCAAAATTTTTATGCTGATAATTCTCGAGAATATGTTAAGATAATTTTAGGACCGAAAAGTTGTCGAAAGTTGATGCAAAAGACCCAAGTTATTTGTTACAGTGAGCTCTATAAATACCAAAAAATACAACAAAGTGTTTTTAAAAAAAGTATTTTTCCTTTCATAAGAGAGCACAATGGGTCTATATATTTTTAGTCCGATTTAGCATCATGTTACTACTGATGAATGCTCTGGAGTGGTACTAAAACAAATACAACAAAAAATGTTTGGAAAAAAGTATTTTTCCTTTCATAAGAGAGTATAATGGGTCTATATAATTTTAGTCCGATTTAGCATCATGTTACTGCTGACGAATGCTCTGGAGTGGTACTAAAACAATTACATAGTTTTTGTACCAAAAGAGGTCAATAATCTAAATTATTTGGAGCTAAGACCAGTAAAGAGTTATTGGACTTTTGTTAAAATCGAAATGAAGAGAACCAAAGAGGTGTCTCAAAATATTGAAGATTTTAAAAGGAGATGGGCAGACTGCTCCAAAAAGTGGCTGAAACAATTATCAACTTTCAAATGAAAGGGTTACCGGAAAAGGTCTACAAGTTCATAAATAGTAGTTAGAAGAATAAATATTATATTTTTCTATGATCTGTAGTATATTATTAATCAAACGTAAAAGCAATGAAAACTCTATCATCAACCTATCTATCATCAAATTATTGAATTTTATATATCTTAAGATTTTTCGATCGCATTCTTTAAAAATTGATTAAAAATATTAATCAAAACAAATATCATAAAGAGTTTTGCAAAGAAATTACTTACTATAGAGTATTTGTAATTCGTATTAAACTTAAATGGACTTATATTTATAGTTCTTTCTTTTACTTCCTATAATATTATTAACTATATATATTAATAATAAAAAAATACGCATTTACACGAATTTCTATCTTCTTTGTGTGTTAATTTTTAGTAAAAAGAAGATGATCTTTTGCCACAAGTTGTTGCATGTAGAAAATTGGTAGTATTAGTGTATAAAATGAGTGCTAAGGTTGTTGTAACTTGGCATCATTTGAAATTTAATAGAAAAATTCAATTCAATTTCAATTCAATAGTTATAAAGTCATGTTTGAAACCTTAACAAATGGTTAGTTAAATTACAAACTAGATGAGGGAAAAAAAGAAGGAAAAATAAAATAGAAAATGATCAACAAATGTTGATGGCTTAAACGTGACTTTTTATCAATGGCAAAGCCAAGTATTCGAGTTAAAATAAAATCAAATGTTTTCTGATGATTATTTACAAAAAAAAGTCAAAGACACGAATTCAGCTAAACCATATTTCAACAATTGAAATAAGAGTTGGTGAGAGGGGCAGACGAATGGACGGATAGAAAGCCAGTTATACTTAGACAGTTAAACTTACCAGCCCACCTACTCATCAAACATTGAAATCAAAGTAAAAAAGAAGAAGAAAAACTTAAAAAGAAAATCATAATAAACAGAGTAATAAAAAATCTTATGGAAAGCATTACTCTTTAAATGCCAGAGAGACAGAAACAGAAAGAAATATGAAAAATACAAAAGGAGTATGTATATTGATATTAAAAATATTAAGGGTATTCATTTGGATCTTTGAGAGCATTGAATAAATCGATTTCATATTCTCATCAAGTTATTGTGAAAACTTGTTGAAAATCATATAAACTGTGAATATCCCTAAAATATAAATTAAAATTGAATTTATTTTCTTTTCATTTCTTTATTTAACTACAAATACTTATAAAACAATTTTCAATTTCAATGAAATTAATATGGGAAATGTGAAGGAAAATCGTATAGAAATTGAAATGCATTACAGTTCAGTAAACTTCTTTTTTTCCAGCCACAAAGTTTTGATATCTTGTTAACAATGAATTTGTAACAAATTATTACGTGTCAATGAAAAATAAAAACGAAAAAAATTAACATAAAAATGTTTATCTGAATATTTTATATTAATTTATGTGTGATGTTGATTATTATTAATATGAATTTGTTTATAATAACATTATTATTATTATTATTTATTTGTTTATAATTTGTATGATAATTTAGCTAAAATTTACGATTAAAAAATGTTAATAAAAAAAATTTAAAGATAAAAATCTCTCACTCTCTCTTATACACTCTATCATTTAACACGAGATGAGTGAAGAGCATGTTAGAAAAACATTATGTATTTTATTTATTTTTTTTTATTAGATTAAATCTTTTATTGTATAAATAATAATATTTAAAACTTTCAAATTGTTTTTTTCTTTTAATTCCAATACATTTTTCAGTAAAATAAATATGAATTATTTCATTTACAATTGTTTTCTATGGGACCGTCTCTTTTATGCAAATTTTCTTCAAATATGTAAACAATGGCTCTTGCAAATGTCATTTTTAGTAATGTCATTGTCATCTCTCACTTATTTTACTTGTTACTGGCCCACTGTCATATGTATACTAGGTAGAAGTCATGTCTTTTTTTAAAATGAAATTTTTATAGTTTATTTTAATTTTTCTTTTTCAAAACTATAAAATTTCACACGTATATTAAGTTTTAAATTTATTTTTGTTTTGAAATTATTACCATAATTAGTAAATAGTTTCGTTAAAGAAATTACAAAAGCATTTTAATGCTTTTACTTTAGATAATTGTAAAGATATTTGATTGGGACTAAGAAATTAAAATTTTGATTGTTTTTTAAGAGCAAGATATAATAGTTTTTTCCATAGACTATATTTTAGTCTAAAAACTATAGTCTATTGACTATAGCCTAAAACTATAGTTTATTCTATAGACCATAGTTTAGTCTATATTTTTGTGTATAGACTATAGTTTAGACTAAAGACTGTAATTTAGTCTATAGACTATAGTTTAGCCTATAGACGATAGTTTAGTCTATAGAATATAGTTTAGTCTATAGACTATATTTTAATCTATAGACTATAGTTTAGCCTATAGACTATAGTTTTGTCAATAGACTATAGTTTTATCTATAGACTATAGTTTAATCTATATACTATAGTCTATAGACTAACCTAAAAACTATAGTCTTTTTTTCCATTAGGCAGGTGGAAATCTTTCATAAGATTCTCATGGTAATAAGTTATCTCTGAGATATGTCGGATTCGTACCGACTAAAACCACCTCCTTCGTCGTTCAGCAACCCTGCGGAACTGTTTGGTATACTGTAGATTTCCTCAGCTCTCTTTCCGTTTCAAGTTTTCACATGGATACTTCCAATCATTAAGGATATTGCATCCCATTTTCTCTCCTTATCAAAGCATTGATGTCAACCGATATTTTACAGATTCAGTTCGGATACCCAACAGATCAGTTGAGATTCTTCTTGTATCTGTCCTATCGTGGCAAAGCGTGGCATGTTGGAACACGACGTGTTTCTGAGTCTTCTACTTGATTTGGGCATTGCGGGGTAATTATTGGGAGGAACTGTTCTTAACTCCAAATCTATACAAGTTACTTCGGTAGCCTCCATGGCCTGAAAGGACTTGCGTAAAGTGGTAATTGACTTCGTCATGTCGTCTGTTAAGCCATTCATCTATTTTCGGGATTAGTTTAAAGGTCTACCTTTCTTCCCATCTACTCTGCCATTATCTTATAGAAACTTCACTTTCAAGTTTACGTACACGAGTGCCTATTTGATTTGGATCTTTTGTGATTTCATCCATGCGTTTGGCTTCATCAGCCAAAATATCTACAGGAATCATTACCGCTATGACATGGACCGCTGATTTCATAGGCTTTAATATATCAGCATAGCTTGCTTCACCCTTCGTTGAAATGATCATAACGTCCTTTAATTTCTTTCTCTTTCGATGTTTCTATCTAGGTTTCACAGTTTTCCACGGATTTGTTGCTTCAATGGTGCTGGATTTCTCTGAGGGTATGTCCTTTATCGCTTGCACTTGCAGCATAGTTTGCTTCACCCTTCGTTGAAATGATCATAACGACCTTTAATTTCTTTCTCTTTCGAGGTTTCTTTCTAGATTTCACAGTCTTCCACGGATTTGTTGCTTCAATGGTGTTGCATTTCTCTGCGGGTATGTCCTTTATCGCTTGTAGCTCCTTTTTTTCAGGCACGTGAGGCGCTTCGATGCAAGACACTTCGTCTGTAACTTTATTGTACATTGCTTTTATAGCTCTAGCCAAGTTAGGAGTATTACTGTAATATGATATCGACGACCGAGAGCCCGCTTTTAACGCTCTCCAAAGCCACCGCTGTACTGGGTTTATTACTCCCTGCACCGTAACGTTTGATTCCTGTTTTTTCCATTTAGTTTTTTTTTGAAGGGGGGTTGCGTTTTTGATCTAACCGCCAGGTGTTGTACCTCCTTGACTATAGTTTAGTCTGTAGACTATAATTTACTTTATATACTATAGTTTAGTCTCTAGACTATAGTTAAGTCTATATATTTCAAAGACTAAATTTTGTTTAATATAATTCCAGCATTAACTTTACTAATTTAGTTCGATGCAGAATTTTATGAATATAATTCGTGAGAAAATTTGTTTTGAAATTTTCATTGTTTACAAAATTTGACAGTTTTCTTTGGCTAAGAAAAAAGACCCCAAAAATATATAAACATTTCAATTTATTTATAATTCAATACAAAATATTAAAATATACTGTCAATTGCAAATTTCAATACAATAAAATCTCTTTGAATATGACTTCTATTTTGAAAAAGAGCATATCCTTTACAAATCATTTCATCAATATTTGATAATTTTTTATAGTATTCACTGTAATTTTATTTCTTTATTCTTATTGTTATTGTTATTATTGTTATTGTAATTGTTTATTTTGTGCAATATTTTGTCTAACTAAATGTAAATATAATTCAAAGTAAACTAGACGACGCTCCCATTTCTAGTTTATTTTGGAAGTTTTCATTCGTGTATTATTTTTTATATTTATTTATTTCAAAACATGAACAATTACAACATAAAAAACATTTTGTCACAAAAAAAAGTCATCAGTTTTGTTGCAATTGTAAAGAATATTTACTTGTGCTACATGTTGGCTATTGGGATCAAAAAGTTGCAAATCTGTGATTTGAAATGGGGAAATAAAATTAAGTTTTAACAACTGATTTCAGTTTCTAGGGAATTCTTTTAAAATTCAAAGTGTAAGCTATTAAATTATATATTAAATATTTATTTTATTAAAATTTTCTCTTAACATTTGTTTATTTAACAAAAAAAAAAAAAAAAAAAAAAAAAAAAAAAAAAAATGTCATCATCTTACCTTAAATTAATGCGTGAATTTTAAATGAAAAATGTGTTTATTTTTCATTTGAAATGCACCCGTATTATTCATTTAACAAAAATACAACAGAAATATAATAGAAAAATCGTAAAAATACATATAAAAGAAAATATGTGTGTGACACATTAAAATAAATTTTAAATAATTGACACAAAACAAGGTGCAGTTGCTTCACAAAACGCTACAAATGTTAAATGTTGTAAACTTTTGATTTCATTTAACAATACAACGATAAAGATAAATATTTTTAGCTACTTTTTTTTTGTAATGAAAATGAATTTTTTATTTAAATGTGGTTTTGTTTTTTAAAGAATTTTTTTAATTTAAAAATATTTATTGGGAATAAAATAATCAATAAGTTTTTTTTTTCTAATAGAGATTTTTATTTAAACTAAGAAAAAATGAGGTAAGTTCGGGTCCACACACAACAATTTTTCTTGCCGCAATTTTGACTTCATAGGCGAGAGAAGCAAAGAGAATGTAAAAGTTTACTGTCCCCTTCTCCTTTCTCTATATACTTGGAATCGAGGCAAGAAAAGTTGCTGTGTGTGAACCAGAACTAAATGTAAAAAAACAATAATAAATTAAATTTTCAAGTTTTTAAAAATTTAAATAATATTGTGAAATAATAAAAATGATTATAATTTCTAAAATCGGGCTTTATATGCGCACGATTTTTTTATTGATGCATGATTTTGTCTTTTTTTGGCGTTAATCGCACAAAAAAGCCAATTACTAGTGCATCTTGTAGGATAAAAAAAAATCATGCAAATGACCTTATCTCGACTTAAGATATTTTGTTAAAAATTACATAGATATTTTTATTATGAATAAATCTTACAGATTTGTGTTTATAAATAAAATTACTCATACGTCTTGATTGTTTGCTTTTTCTGACAGACGGGACGGGACAATAAAATGTTGTCATAATTTTTTCTGATTTAAAATTTCTTCAACAATATATTGTTTTATAATGTTGATGTCTCCCTCCATATAAATCAACTAAGACGGGATTTTTGGAAATTCGAATGTTTAGGGGGTACAGAAGGGTAAAAAAACGGGAAAAAATCGTTAACCTTAAAACTCGCAATCAAATAATGATACAAAAAAGTTGAATAGTTATCGTTATTCATTTAAAAAATAATTAGACAGGTGTCTGGTACTTTTTTGANNGTGTACACTAAACCGGGTGTTATTTATTTTGTTATAATACACTCAAAGAAATATAAGTGTTAACTATAATCTATATATACAAAAGAGTAACGTTACTGACTGACTGATTCATCATCCCACAGCCCAAACGGCTGAAGCTAGAGAGACGTAATTTGGAACTTGGTAGGTCTCCCTCCATATAGATCTACTAAGATGGGATATTTTGAAATTTAATTGTTTAGTGGTAAAAAAGGGGTAAAAACGGAAAAAATCGGTAACCTTATAACTTGCAATCTAATAGCGATACAAAAAAAGCTGAAGGGTTATCGTTATTTATTTAAAAATCTGCCGTTTTAGGGAAAAAAACGGGTAAAAACTATATTATAGTACTTTTTTGGCACCATATGTATCTTTGAAACCAAATAACATACAGATTAAATTTATATTGTATTCATAACTTATCAAAAAATGAGAAATACAAATTCGGTACTTTTTAGAAATTAAAACGTTTAAGGGGTAAAAATCGTACCTATTTTTAGTACTTTTTTCATAAAGTATTTTTTTATATTTATTGAAATATTCATATGAGGACTCTAATACAATTTAGAAATTTATTGGAATACAATTTTGGATACATCGATGGGTGAAAAGAAGTACCAAAAAAAGGGGAAAAGCGGAAAATTACATTTTATTCAAACTTTATAATGAATTTTCAATTACATGAAAATGTAGTTTTATGTGGATAAGAATTCACAAGAGTGGAGTTCGTGGTATTTAAAGATATATGGTCCTATGAGTAAGTATTCAAGAGGGTGGACTTTTTGGTACTTTTTGTTCTTCTAATGGTATTATTTGAATTTTCTGTAATTATGAACCAAGAAACATGAAATTATGATTATGTGGTCCTAAGTGAACGAAAATCCATAACAGGTGACTTTGTGGTACTTTTTTGTTATTCTAATAGTACTTTTTAAATTTCCTGTAATATTTATCCTTGAAACATGAAATTAAATATACATGGTCCTATATGGGAAAAAATTCACAAGAGCGGTCTTTATGGTGCTTTTTTGTCCTTCTAATGGTACTTTTTGATTTTTTTTTTTAATTTTGAACCTAGAAAGAGTAAATTAATGATATGTAGTCGTAATTGAATGTGAATCTATAAGAGTAGATTTTATGGTACCTCTTTGTTCTGATGGTACTTTCTAATTTCAATTTAGTTACATGGTCCTAAGTTAACGATAATTCATTAGGGCACATAGTGGCACTTTTTCTTTCATATGATGGTTTATTATATTTTTAAAGAATTTCGAAGTCAGTGATTGCATGTCAAAACGGATTCCATGTCATAATGAAACATCCTTTATTGTAGAAGAATTTTCTATAAAAAAAAATTAATTTTAATTTATATTGTTATTCAATGAAACCCGCGCAACGTCGAGTCAATCAGCTCGTAAATTATAAAAAAGTTTGAACAACTTATTAATAATACTCATACTTCTTCCTCTCTTTCCTTAGAATAAAAATTTATAAAAATCTTTAATTCATTCAAGGAAATTCATTAAAATTGTATAATTTTGTAGTTATAAAAAATTTTGTTTTTTTATGAAGAAAACAAATAGTTGCTTAATTTTAGACAAATTTCCTTTCCTTAATCCCTATAATTTATTTATTTACTTCCTTTGTTTTATCCTTTTTATCCTTTTTTTCAGAAAAACTTTT
>MINK01190615.1:3978-17206 GCA_001735545.1 Phormia regina | reverse complement strand
AATATGGAAAATTATTATTATTATAAATAAATTAAATTTGTCGATATCTCATCAGATTATGATCTAAAAATTGATTTTTTGAATTAAAATTATATTTTCCAGAAATAATAATAATATTTGAATCTAAATAAAATTAAAACGAAGAGGTATTGTAAAGAAGTTTTAGAACAAAATAGATAAATTTGTTTTTAAATCAGGGAATTAGAAAAATTACCACTTTTTGGTGAGAAAATATCCAAAATATCAATCCCGAGAAAACTTACCATTACCATCTTGAATTTGAACAGATATTTATTGCATATTTAACAAATATATAAGATCATATAGCTAATATATTATTTTGATGATATCAGCTTTATCTTTTGAGAATTTAACAAAAAAAAAAAAACTTTTTCGAAACTGATAAAGTTTAAATAGGACTTCTGGTAAAACCTTTGGACCAAGCGCATGCAATTTCATCTTAATTATTAAGACTTTTTTTTTTAATTAATAAAAAATATGTAATCGGGAAAAAAATATTGTAGAAGATTTTGAAAAAAAAATTATAATAATTATAATATTAATCATAAGTAAAAGTTTTTTAATTCAACTTAAGATTATTAACTATATATATTTATATGATTCTTGCAATAATAATATTTGGAATTATGAGGAAAATTAGTGGAAATTTTTAAAATGTTTTAAGACCCATGTTAAGAGATCAATAGTTCAAAAAGAAAATTAAAAAAATAAAATTACACACCCCGGGTGACCAAATTTGGAGGTCTACCCTCCACTCATGTGACTTCCTAGAGACCTGTACTGATTCAAATTATTTTGAAATTAACTCAGCTTTGACCGTGTAAAATATTTTTAATAAAAAGTCTTAGAGACTCTGTGCGCCGTTTGTATATAAATATCTTGACTAATTTGTTAATAAAACCAAAAGTTATGCCTTGATTTGAATGAAATATATTTTGTTTTATTTCAAATAAAATTATGTTTATGATTAAATAATAAAACTGAGCATTGTGGCTATTTTCGCATTTTAATAAGTTTTTGAAGAAAATTGTGAATTTTGTTCAGAAGTTAGGCTTAATATATCTCCAAAACCCACGACCGTATAGAAAAATAATGTTAATATAACTTGATGGTAATTTTAATTANNTTTTTTTTTTTTTTTTTTTTTTTTTTTTTTTTTTGATTTGAAATTTTGTATAAAATTTAATATTTATTTTTTCACAAATTGGACCTAATATCTTTATAAATAGTAACCGTATAAAAAAGTAATGTTAGAACAACTTGAAGATAATTTCAATGAGAATTTTTTGATATAGTTATAAATAAAATCCCTCAAGCCTCTATTGAGTTATGCTTTAATATATAAAGCCACCTCCAAGAACTATGTAATAATTATCTTCATTAATTTGTAAATAAAATTAACATTTATAGCTTGATTTTTATTAAATAAATCTTAATTTATTTGCAACTTATTTATCTTTATAATTAATATATAAAAAATTCTATTTTTATTATTTTCAAAATTTTTATGATTTTAAAAAAAAAAAATTTTTTCGAAAATATTGTATAGAATTTAATTTTTATTTTTCACAAATTGAGCCTAATATCTTAATAGCTATTGACCGTATGAAAAAGTAATATAAAAAGGATTAAAAGACAATTTGATTCAGAATTTTTTGGTATATTTTTGATTAAAATCTAAACAGATGTTTTTGAGTTATGCTTTAATATATAAAGCAACTTCTTTAATTTTTAAAACCACATTTTTTCCCGGTAAAGGTGTAATTTGGAAATGAGTATCTTTTTAATTTGTAAATAAAATCTACATTTATGTATGGATTTGGATAAAATTAATCTTGTTTTATTTATAACGAATTTATCTTTATGAATGTTGAATAAAAATTAAAATTTTTATTATTTTCAAATTTTTATGATTTTTTGAAAATTTTTTTTTTTTTTTTTGGTATAAAACTGAAATTTTATTTTTCGCAAAACGGGCCTAATATCTTTATAACTATTGACTGCACTAAAAAGTAATGTAAGTAGAACTTGAAGACAATTTCCATTACAATATTTTGATCTTTATTTGTATAAATTCTGATAGGAAGTATTTGAGTTATGCTTCAATATATAAAGCGACTTCCTTAATTTTACATACCAGCCTTTATCACGTAAACTGTAGTAAATATCTTCATTAATTTCTTAATAAAATTAAAATTTATGACTTCATTTTTATGAAATATATCTAGTTTTATTTGCAACAAATTTATCTTTAAGATTGTGGAATTAAAATTTAAATTTTTATTATTTTCAAATTTTTATGATTTTTTGAAAAATATATTTTTTATGATATAAAATTGAATTTTTATTTTTTTACAACTTAGGCTTCATATCTTTATAACTATTGACTGCATTAAAAAGTAATGAAAGGAAAACTTGAAGACAGTTTTAGTTATAATTTTCTGATATATTTTTTAATAAAATCCAATAAGTGGTTTTCGAGTTATGCTGCAATATATAAAGCAACCTTGGTGATTTTACCATTGGTGTTTTATCTTCACTAATTTGTTAATAAAATTAACATTTATGCTTTTGATTCAGATGAAATATGACATGTTTTATTTGCAATAAATTTATGTATATTATTAATGAATAAAAATTTAAATTTTTATTATTTTAAAATTTTTATGATTTTTTGAAAAAAAAAAAATAAAAAATCCTGAAATTGTGTATAAAATTTATTGCATATCTCAAAAATTTTGCTTAATATCTCCATAAATATTGGCCGTATTAAAAGGTGGTGTAATAGTGACTTAAAGACAATTTTAATTATTATTTTTTGATATATTTTCGAACCAAATCAGACAAGTAGTTTTGGAGTTATGCTTCCATATATGATACAACCTTTATATTTTTTTATTTACATTTATATTTACATTTATTTTTTAGTTCAATTATAATAATAAAGAATTATTTGTATTAGAATATGGATTTGTTTTCTTTAAATTAATTTTGAGTTCAAATTGTTAATTATTTCCTTGTAAATTTGTGTTTTTAGCTTACCGGGTAATGTGCTTTGTAAGGTGTTTTTTATTAAAGCAAGTTTTGAAAGCAAGGAAAATTAGCAGTAATAAATATGTATTAAAGCAAAATAACTTTTTCAAAGAAAAGTTGATATTTTTTCATATTAAAATAAATAGGTTTCAATTGCTATAATACTTTTAAGAAGACATTTCAGCAGTTTATGCTTACTGGTCTTGGAATAAATTTTGTTTTGCTTTTTGCAAATGAAATTAAGTTTACTTTTTAAATATTTCAATCAAATTTTATGATTTTTAAATAAAATTGTTTAAAATATTACACATTATATGTTTTTCAAACATTTAAAAAAAATGTTTACTGGGTTATTTAGTTTGATTTTGTTTTAGGAAATTTTAATTTGTTTTCTTTCTTGTCTAAACTAAATTTTTATGACTTTTTTTTTATTATTTTGCTTTTGTTAACTATTTTTTTTTTAACTATTTTTATATATTAATTAATTGTATTTGTTTAAAAACAAAAGAAAAATTTCGCAAAAAAGTTAAATAAAAAGTATATTTAAACACGCTAACTTTTTTCCATATATCTAGTTTAATATATATTTTAATATTTTGTTTTAGTATATTTATCGTTTAATTTATTGTTTTTGAAATATAAAATTAAATTTTTTGTTTAAATTTCTTTTACAGTTACGGTGGCATACGCAGCAGTTATCAACATTTTGCACCACAAGGTGGTCAAGATTCTGGTTTTCCCAGTCCACGCAGTGCTTTAGGTTATCCATTCCCGCCCATGCATCAAAATACCTATTCAGGTTATCATTTAGGCAGTTATGCGCCGCCCTGTGCAAGTCCACCAAAGGATGGTAAGTTTTATCTTATTAATAATTTAAAAAAAAAAGTATTCAAATAATTATTTAAAAAATAGAAACACAATGAAAGCGATAGCGTTCAGTAGACAGTTTAATTGATAGTTAAATAATCTTTAATCTTCTTTCTAAATTTAATATAATCTATCAATTTATATAATGACATGTTTTGTTTTAGATTTATATCTGTATTAAAGATCCTTTTAATATGACATTTATATAAATGATTGATAGATTATTATATTCATATATCATTTAATTAATATTGTATCTAAAAAAAAAAGAAAAAAATTATCTGAAGTCTCTTATTGAGTTTAAAATTTATTTCTTCTTTAATTTTTTTCTTACCCTCATAATTTTTTTTAAATTTTTTTTCTTATCAAGTATCACTTGTTGAATTTTTTATAAAGATCTTAGATTTAAAAAAAAAAACTTCATTGAAAATTTTTCTTTATCTCTTTTTTTTTAAACTTTGTATTCATTGAATTAAATAATCATTTGAGGGAATATATTTAAAAAAATATATATATTTAAAGATACAAATATAAATAAACATTTATGTCTGATAAACAACAGCTCCTACTACACTTAAAGCTTACTAAAGCAACCACTTAAATAAAAGTCTTTTCAAAGCTTCAGAAATTCAGCAAGTGTTTAAAGGTAGACAATGACAATAGAAAGATCGACGGACAGACGGACAGACAGACAGACAGACGGACTGTAAGTCATACAGAGAGTTTACCAAGAGGTTTTAAGCTACAGAATTTTTTGTTTAAAGAAGATATTTTCCCTCTACTTGTATACATACTTGTCTTCTTCTTTTTTTGTTTGGTATACAAGACAATTGAAATATATTCGTTTAACAAATTTTGAAGTCAAATGTGTATTAGTTAAATGAATTTGTTTAAGATACTTTTTTTGTTTGCTTATTTGTGCTTAACACGTACTTGTATGGTCTTCTCTATAAGGAGTTTTAAAATAACCCAGCAAAAGTTTTAATCTTTTTAAAAACCTTTATAAAAATACTCTAATTACTCTACGACATTACTCTAAGTTATATAGAAATAGTAAGCTGAAGTTCTAATATAAATTTGATATATATTTCAGAAAAAATTGAACAATTTTTTCACTTTACTACTTGTTAGCTCTAAGGCGCTTTATTTGCGCCATCTGTTGTAAGCTTTTTAAAAAGTTGTAAGAAGTTTTCAGTTTAAATAATTCCTAAAAATTATGAGAATTCCTTCGCAATAGATACATATTTACAATAGTAGAATTAGCATTTTATATTTTATATTTTATTAAAATCATGTTTTATTTTGCGCAATCTGTTGTAAGCTTTTTAAAAAGTTGTAAGAAGCTTTCATTTTAAATACTTGCTAAAAATTATAACAATTCTTTCTTAATAGATACATATTTAAAGTAGTAGAACCAGCATTTAAAGTTTTATTTAGTGTTAAACTAAAGCTTTATTTTGCATCATCTGTTGTAAGCTTTTTAAAAAGTTGTAGGAAGCTTTCAGTTTAAATACTTCTTAAAAATTATAACAATTCTTTCTCAATCGTTGGAACAGTACTAAATGTTATATAGCTACAGAGTTTTTTTGCGATCTCTGTTGTAAGCTTTTTTAAAAGCTTTAAATTCATTCTGAAAAATTCCTTCGTAATTGAAATCTCAGTTCAAGGTATTTTATAGGTATGACTTTATAGTAATAGAAGTAATGTCTATTTATTAAAATCAAACTTTAATGGCGGCATCTGTTGTAAGCTTTTTAAAAAGTTATTAGAAGCTTTTAGTTTAAATATATCCTATAAAATATCTAAAGCTTTATTTTTATTAAAATCAAATTTTTTTGCCATCTGCTGTAAGTTTTTTAAAAATGTTTAAGTAATTTTATATTAAAATAATTTTTAATACAGAAATGGCAGAAATAACCTCTAATGTTCATTAAAAATATAAATTAATTCAATTAATAAAGTTGAGTTGAAAGAATTTTATTTAATATAAAAAGCTTTAATTATCTAGAGCTTTTCAAAAGCTTTAAATATAGAAAATAGTTTTGAAATTTGTATTTAAATGAGAAATACTTTTCAAAATAACTTTAAAAGTTCTTAGTTGTCTATTAATAATATACAATTAATAAAGTCCTATTGAAAGAACTTTGCATACTATAAAAAGCGTTATTTACCTAAAGCTTCTCCATACAAATTTGACATTTAAAAAGCTTTAAAGAATTGTTTTCAAATTTTAATTTTAATTCAAATAAAAAAAGCTTTCAGAAATAATATTAAATGCTTTTAGTTGTTCATTTAGAATATAAATTAATTCAAATAGAATTTAGAACAGCTTTTAGAGCGCACATTTAATGTTTTTAGTTGTTCATTAAGAATAATAAGTATTACTGAAAGAACTTTGTTGACTATAAAAAGCTTCAATAACCTAGAACTTTTCGAAAATAATTTGTCGATTAAAAAGCTTGAAGATAATAAATAGGAAATAAAGAATAGTTTTGAAAAAGCTTTTAAAGCTTTTTTTTTTTTTTGTTAAATTACATAGACTTGCTAAATGAAAAAATCTGGTGCACGAGGTTTCAAAAATGTTCATAATTGACTAGAGTCAAGTAGCCATAAATCGCTACAGCTAAAACTAATTTAAGGTAGCTTAACAGATTGAAGTATATCTCGAAAACTACTAGTCGGATTGCGCTCAGAAAACCATAAAAAAGCTCTAATTAAAACTGTCATTGAGTCGTTCTTTTATACTTTTAAGTACCATCATTAGGGAGATAATAAGTTCAATTTCTGAACAAAATACTAAACTTTGGACAAAATTTCAAAAAAAACATTATTTTTTTTTTTTTTAAATCATAAAAATTCGAAAATATTACAAATTCAAATTTAAAAAAAAAAAAAAAATAAAACAAGACTTAGTTCATGCAAAGCGTTAAATAAATGTTGATTTTATAAACAATTTTATAAAGATACTCATGGAAATATTTCAATAGCTTTGGCTTGAAATCGATTTAAATTAAAATTATATAGCAAAAGAAAGCTAATTTTTAAAAAATATTAAAGTTATTGGAATATTTAGAGATAAATTAATTTAAAAAAGTTTGAAAAAGTCACTAGAATATAAAAATTTTCTTCAATTTCTTAATAGTTGCGCAGTTTAAATCGTTTGAGCTTAATGTCATATTTCACTGGGTTACCTTTTAAAAAGCTCCCCAAATCAAAGAATATATACATTTTTTTTTTAAATTTTTTTTTTGTTATAAATAAAGCTAAACATCAACTGTTTGTATTTCTTTTGTATTTTTGTGATTTATTATGGATTTTAAATGATTTTTATTGTGGCCAAATTCACACTTGTCTAGAGCTCTTGTAAACCGCTGTTATCAAGGGTCCTTAACGAAAACAAAACAACGATGATGACGACAAAAAAACAGATAACAAAAACTGCTTCCTCATGTTTCTTTTTTCTTTCATTCTATAACAGATTTAACAGCAAGTTTTAAAGGTGTCTGTATTTTTATTTTTTTTATATACATTGATCTTTTAATTTTAAACACAAGTTTTTGTGTTTTAGTAATTGGTCTTTAACACATTAAAAAAAAAAAAAAATAAATAAATAAAATAAAAAACATATATAAAAAATTTTACTCATTTGTGTTGACAACTCCCTGCTGTGCGGGATGAATATTTAAAATTTGTTTAACTCTTATTTAAAAATAAATAAACCTTAAAGAGAGGACTAGAAATAAAAAAAAAAACTAAGAAAAAATACATTAAAAAATCTTTAAAGCCATAAAGATCAGTTTTAATGGTGGTTAAAGTTATTGGTTATTACTTTGATTCCATATTTCTTACATAACTTCAAGTAGCGTTTTTTAAAAGTGACAAGTGTCATTGTTGACAAGATATTTTCTAACATTAAAAATATTATAAATATTCAAATCAGTTAAACACCTACAAAAATATCAAGGTATAAATTGAAAAAAAAAATACATTAATTTTTTATTGACGTTTTAAATGTCATGTCACAATGAGTTTTGTTTAAAGCAAAAAAAAAAAAAAAGTCACATAAAAATAACAATATAAATAAATTTAAAATCAGTGCAAAATTGTTTTTTTTTTTATTGTAATCTTTTTTTGTTCAAGTATTTGAATACAACTTGAAAATGCATAAAAATCAGCAAAAGAAGTAACCTATATAAAACATTTTCTATTGACATAATAAAACATTTTGATATTTGTATATATTTTCTAAAAAGTACTTGGTACTTTATTCAGTGTTAAAGCTTTGAGTTTGATCAAGCACATGTGAACCATCTACATCTATAAATGGGGAAAGAATTTTATTTATTTTAAAATCTAAAAACCATCTGAAGTTCAGAACGCCTTTTTTGATAATAAACAAACAAATTTAAAAAGATTTTTAATTATGTCATTCATAAGATGAGTAATTTTATAATAGTAAGTTAGCAGTATTAAGTTCAATAAAAAAAAAAACGCTTTGGTCAATGGATAAGGTTTGGTTTTGGATTAAGAACTTCTGAAAGCTCTTTCAATGAAATTAAAGTCTGAAAGCTCTTTATTAAAAAAAAAATAAAATGATAAGATTAAAAAATTTTTCTCCAAATTTTTATAATAAAATAAGTTATTAGACAGTTTAAGTAGAAAATTTTTTTATACTTTTATTTTATAAATGTTATTAGCTAATTTGAAAAGCTTATATATCAACTACTATATAATAAGTTTTATTAAAAACGCTTAATTTGAAGCTCAACCAAATCATAATTAAATATAAAACATGTATATTTACAAATTATTATTTTAATAAAAATTAAAAGCTTTAAAGGTTTTTTTTGAATAAAATAGCATTCTAAAGTTATTAAAACCTTGAGGAATGTGAAGTTGAAGACGAACGTTTATATAGAAAACGTTTAATTAATAAAATTTATTATTTCAAAGGCTTATAATATTCTGATAGATATTAAAGTTATATAAAATAACTGTTTTAAAGCTTTCCAAGTAACAACAGCCTTTAAATAATACTTTAAATTTAACAAGTATTTTAACAAATTATTATTTTAAATAAAAATTGTAAGCTTTAAAGGTTTTTGCAATAAAATATGCTCTTAAATGTTATTTATACTTTTGAGGAATAGAAGGAAACGTTATTTATTAATAAATAATAATTTAATTTTTTTAAAGCTTAATAATCTTTATTAGATTTAAAGTTATCTAAATATTTATTAAATAAGCTTTTAAAGTATATAAGCCTTTAAATACCGATAAAATGTACTTAAAACATTAAATTTATTTTTAAAGACTTATACTTTCTTTTCAAAAGCTATTCAAAAAGTGTAGTTTAAAAAGCTGTTTAAATATTGTTAATAATACTACCTCAACAACGAAGACTATATTTTTGTTAAAAGTAAAAAATTACCAATTTTTAATTTAAATTAAAAAATTAATTAAGAAATTAACTAATTATAAAATCTTTTAAAAGACATTTCTTGTTTTAAATTAAATATTCAAAAAATTGATTCTTCGTCAAAGGCTTTTTATAAAAATTCATTGAATATATAAGACTTATTTTATTTGATTAAACTTTAAAAGCCTAAGAACTAGTAAAATGTATTTAAATATTCATATACACAAAAATGTGGCTTTCAAAGTTAATACAAAATTTTAGAAGCATAAATCTTTTAGAAGCTTTTAATTTAGGATTAAAAAAACTTTTAAATAATAAACTTTTTATAATCAAGTTATTATTATTATTTATTATTTTTATTTTTATCAGGATTTTTTTTTTAATCAGGAACAAAATTATTTAAAATTAAAAACACTTTAAGCTTTTAGACCCTTGTGTTAATAAAATTTAGAAAAAATTCCAAAAAATTTAAAAGCTTAAAAATTTTAGTTTTTTTATATAAATAAAAAGCTTTTTTAGAATTAAAAACTTTTTAAAAAATGTGAATTTTATATTTAAATCTTATTTATAATTCCATATTTTTAATTTGTCTAATATGTGACCATAAAAAGCTTTATAATGTTTAGCAGCCATATTCACAAAACATAATGTATGTTAGATAAAAGTTTACTAACTTTTTGTATGTAAATTGCTATAAGAAAAAGTTAGTAAACCTTTATCAACCACAATTTTTTTCAATATTGCTGTAAAGCTTTTTTGGTAAATAGTTTTAATTTATGGCTTTAAAGAGGATTTTAACATTTATTTGCTTTAACTGTTGTTTAAAACCTTTAATATTATTAAAGCTTCAAAAATATATTTTAAAGCTTTTGAAATTATATTTTTATTAAACTTATTTCTTTCTATTAAATTTTGAAGCAACTGTTGTTCTAAAACTTTAAAAAATGTGTTTTATTAAAAATCCTTTTTCCAAAACTAAGCTTTTACATAAATAAATAGCTTAAAAGCTTTACAAAACTTAAGTTTTCTTCTAAAACATATATAACTAATTTTATATTTCTTAGAACATATTGTGAACGTCTTTTTGAAAGTTTTGTTTTTTCGTTTAACTTTAATTAAACTTTTATCATAAAAGCTTTAAGATTTTTTAAATTTAAAGTGAAAAAGCTTCTTAAAAAAATTAGCTTTTAAATAAAACTTGACTACAAAAAGCTTTATTTAAGAGCTTAGTTTATTATTTATTTGTACATAATGTTGGGTTGTAGTTAAAGCTTATATTTCTCATACATTTTGACTTAGACTCTTTAGCTTTATTTATATAAAATTTTAAATAAAAAAACAGCTTGATATATTTTATTGCTGCATGCAATTTTGCTTTAAATACCAAAAATAAAATCAAATAAAAAAAAAATATATTTTTTTATTGAACAACAAACCTCACCTTTTACAATTTCTAGATGAATCTCCATATAACAACCGAAAAGTTTCTAACTACAGCCCAACAGAATTTAGACTACAATTAGCGCAATATACAAAGAATGACTGGTCAAAATATACTAGAGATATAACGGGTATGTATTTCCTATAGAAAAAAATAAATAAAATTAAAAATAAATAAAAAACACAATAAAATTTTAAAAATTATTAAACGGTTTTTGAGGATTTAATTATATATTTAGTTAAAAAAGCTTTTAGAGCGTACTAATAGGAAAAGCTCTTAGGAGAAATTTTCAAATATTAATAATTTTCCTAGTTTTTATTAAATTAAATGTTTTTGTTTACTTGAAAGCTTTTAATATTTTCCTATTGTTTGTATCATAAGTCAGACTTAAATTAGCCATTTAACTAAGAAGTTTTTATTTTATTTAATAAATTTATTTCAAATAAATTTAACCTTGAAATTATTTTAAACTTTGTTCAACAATTACTATGGCATAAAAATCACAATTATTGTAAATTTTAGATAAAATCTAGTTTACTCTATATATTTTTTTTTCAATAACATTTAAAATTTTAAATGAAATAAATATTTACATTGTAATACACACACATTTATATATTTTTAAAAACATATATTTATATATATGTGTGTGTGTATTTATATGTATGTATATATTTATATAAAATGTTTATGTTTGTATGTGAATTAAGTGTCTGGTAGGTAATTGTAATTGCTGTAATTAAGTTTTCATTTGGCGTTGTAATTAATTGCAACCATTCTTTTAGTTCTTTTATTGTATTTTATTTTAGCTTTTAGTTTATGTTGTGGACTATATTATATATACATACATATATATATAAAAATATAGCTTATATAGTCTGTATACATAGTCATATATATGTATGTATATATTGGAAAATTATATATTAAGTATTAGACCGGCTATATTTAATTGTAAGAGTAGACAAATGTTTTCATTTTCATTATAGACATTTTTTGTGGCTTTAAAGCTATAAATTCCTATACGTGTTCTAATATGAAATGAAAGTTTTTTTCCGTCTTAGTAAATTTGCAATGAGAGCGACAAAACGTTTAAGCTTTAAATTAAATATATAGGAAAGCTTTTAAAATAAATTTAATTTAATTTATTAAGTTTAAATTAATTAAATAATTAATTTTTAGTTATGAAAAATAAATATAATTAAATTTAAAAGCTTAATTATTAAAAAGCTTCTATATTCAAGATGTTATAAAAGCTCAGAGAATAAGATTTTTTAATATTAAAAGATTTTTATAATTAAACACTATTTTATTATAAATTAAAAGGACCAAAAACTTAAAGCTTTGGACCTTTTGCAATAACAAAATTAAAAATCTTTCATTTTTGTTACAAAGCGATGACTAAATGAAACAATTTTCTGATTTGAATGAAAAAATTAGTAATTTTTACTTTCAAAAAAAGTTTTGTTTAATTAAATTATCGTATTTAAACAGCTTTTTATATACCGAAAACTTTTAAAGAAGTTAAGCTTTAAAAATAAACTTATGTTTTAGTATATTATCATATTTAAAGGCTTTAAAACTGAAAGCTTTTAAACAGTATTTTATAACTTTAAATCTTACACGATATTAAGCTTTAAAAATTAACTTATTTTTTTAATAAACTTTCTCATTCAATTCCTCAAAATTAGAAGCCTATTTAAAGCTTTTTGTAAAGCTTTTAAAAACAAGAGCTTTTTCAAGTAAAACAATGAAAAAAAATTCATGTAAAAATTATGAAATCTTTAATTTTACATTGTTTACATAAGGTAAACAATTCAAATTGTTTGCTATTTTAAAAATTTACTTAACAATACGCGAGAATCTATTACAAAGTATTATTTAACTTAAGCTTTACTTCATATAACTTAATTTTTACCTAAGGTAAACAATTAAATTTTTTTGGAAATTTGAAGAATTTTTCAATAAAATTTCTTAGTTCAAACATTAACGACAAAGTGTAAATTTTAAGCAAAAAATTGTAAAAATTTAATAAAATAAAACATTTTAATTTTTTGTTGTATTGTTTGTGTAACTAAAAATTTACTTCATTTACCTTATTTTTTTCCTAAGGTAAACAATTGAAATTTTTAGAAGTTTTGAGGAATTTTGTTATACAAAATTTCAGAAATATTTAATTTGATTTATTTTAATATTTTACCTTGTGTAAATTTTAGGTAAAGAATTGTAAAAAATTAAATAAAATAAGATTTTTTAGTTGTCAAATATTTGTTAATTGTCAACAAGTTTCTTAAACATAATTTTACATTATTTACCTATATATTACCTAAGGTAAACAATTAAAAAAATTAAAAATTTGTATATTATTATAACATTTATAGAAATTATGAAATAAAATTTATTTCCGGTAAAATATTTGTTATTTTACCTCAAGTAAACTTTTTAGT
>MINK01190610.1:6283-16994 GCA_001735545.1 Phormia regina | reverse complement strand
TTTTTTGTCGTTAGTCTAGAATTAGCATAACACTTGACCATATTAAATGGTACACACATTTCCTTTTGATAATCCCAAGCATGATAAAAATTACATCTTAATATTGTTAAATAACCAGCAATACATTTGAAATAATATTCGCAACGTTGAAAATGTGGATAATATGTATCTACATTGCGACTACATGTAGGTCTTGGTGTTATACCACCAACATGTTCATAAATAGTAGTTAATTCCGGCATCTTAGTAGTTTCCGGTTTGGATGTTGTAGTAGAAATTTCATTAGTGGTTACCTCTAATACAGGAGTTGTATGTTTATCATCTAAATTAACATCTTCACTACTTTCCTGATTATCAACATTGTTTGCTGGACAAATATTATCAAAATCAATTTGACATTCACCTTCTTCTGCATTAAAATATGTATCCGCAGGACAAATATCTTGAAATGAAGATTCATCATCCTCGCCACAATAGATAAAAGAACGACAATCATTTGCTACAGCCATAAATGTATTAGCAGCAACATCTTGACATTCCTCAAATTGTTCAGCAAATGTTGGAACGAACATTAAGGTTATAAAAATGAATGATAATTTCAACATTTTTTCCTTTTAAATAAATTAATTTTTAATATAATAATTTTACTTTTACACTGAATTTTTGCTTATGAAATGATGGTTTTTGCTAAAATGTTGACTATTTATAAGAGAAAGTTTTGTTAAAACAAAATATTGTAACAAGGTCACTCAAATGTTATCTTTAATGTAGCAAAGATTGTTAACATTTCTTTTTATATATAGAAGTCAATAAACTATTAAGGTTACATTTTTATTTATTTTTTATCTAAAGTAAATATTTATTAATTAATTGAAAAAAATTGGGTCATTAATATAATTGATAAAAATTTTATAGAGAATATTTCTATTGTTTATTATAAAAGAGTAAAACTTAAATTAAACCTGCAACATAGGACGTTTCTCTTTGCCCTCTAGATTCTCATTCGTCAAAGCATAACCAGTACCACCCTGTAAACATTTTAAGGAACTTGTTAAATTTTTTTAAATATTAAATAAAATTAAGAAAATAAATACCCTTTGCAAAGGTATAATATCCTTGTCTTTAAGTTTCTGGCCGGTGAGGGGATGTAACATGTCTTTCTTAATTAATTTTTCCACACACTCCATTGTAACAACATCGCCGCTTTAAAGAAATTACAAATTTGCAAATATATTTTATTTTTGTAAATTTTAGATTAAATGTAAATTTATTTAAATTTTTTTTTAATAAAAATAGCAAATTTCTCTTTTAAATGGAATTTTCGATAAATTTCCTTTTTATAGAAAATTTCAAAAAATGCTCTTTTAAAGGAAATTCACTTTATAAGTAAATGTCCCTTCTATAGCAAATTAAAAATAATCATTAAATTTCCCTTTTATAGGAAATTTTCATTAAATTTCCCTTTTAAAGGAAATTTTCATCTTCCTATTGTGGAAAATAATCAATAAATTTCCATTTTATAGAAAATTTTTCAATTAAAAAAATATTGTATATTTCACTTACGTTGGTCTCAATACTGCACATGGCACTGCATTGCTCAAAATATCATGTGTCACCGGGCACATATACCTGGCCTCCTTAGCTATCAATGACTTCTTCGTGTCACCATCTTTGACCAAAGTAAATTTAACATCTATCAAATCCTTTGCTTTTAAAACCTTTTGTGATACTGGACAATAAATGGTAGGATCTGGTTTCTGAGCCTTAGCCAAACCAGCATTGGGACATTCAGAGGGTAACCAAAAACTAGGCAGTTTCTTCTCATGACCATTGGCCATATTCGAAATAGAACTTTCTTCTTTCTTGGCATCCCTTGAGGTAGAAGGCTTCTCAACAGTACCATTTACTGGTTTGCCTGATTTAACAAATTGTTCTACACATTCCTGTTGCTTACGATTCAGTTCCTGATTAATTTCATTCTCTTCAAGTTTCTTTAGACGCTCGTATTCTTTTAACTTGCGACTATATTCATTTTTCTTAGTTATTATATATTGGAGTATGGCCTCCTTGTCAAAGAGATAACCATCTTTGGTGACTACAGGATTGCGGCAGGGCTGTAGAGTCAGAGAACAGCAATCAAAAGATTTTACAGAATCTTTACCCAAACGTTGAGCATTTGTGCCATAACCAGATTCGGCAGCATCTTTTTTCTTTTCGTTATAGGTGTAAACAGCACCGGCGGTACAATTTCTAGCATGACGTGTCATTTTTTATTAATTTCTTTAATGATTTTCCTGATTTATTGATATTTTTCAATAATTTTCCTGCAAATGTTTACAATCTTCTCAACAGCTGTTTGTTTTGTTTATCCTCAAAGTGCTACCAAGTATGTTTTTAATTAAAGTGCTACCAAATTATTTTTGAGTACTAAAACTGAGTTGTATTTTAGATGCAGAGTTTGGAAATGGAAATAATCGTTATATTTTATTTAGATTTAAAAATATAGCCTTTCTATAATTTAAAATTAAAAAAAAACTTTTTTTTATTATTTTAAACATTTATATATGTTTATTTATATATTTATTAATGATATTTTCTTTTAATATAATGTATATTCTTTCCCTATCTTAACATTTTTAAATAACATATTCCTTTATGTTTTCTGACTGCAATATTTTAAAACAATTACATTCTCTTTTTTTTAATTTTTACCTTTACATATAGTAATCTTTCATTTCTATTTTAATATATAAACATTTCATTTACCATTTATTTTAATTTTTAATATTTTGTGATTCTTAACTACTTAGAAACTCATGAATAATAAAAATTGTTCTTTTGTTCACATGATATATCACAGAACATAAATGATACATAGTTTTTTAAACTAAAACGAAGAAGATTGTGTTTGTTAGAATATAAGACTAATTGATTAATTTTTAATATTATTATTATTTTTTTCTTTTTTGGCAAATTTTCTTCTTTGTTTTTACTTTATCATTATTTTTTATATTAAATATACGTTTATATCGAATATTTCTATAAAAAAGAAGCAAGTTGTAAAAAAATTTCTAAGATTTTTATAGTTTTAGAAAAATAGAGCATTTTATAGAGATATGCTTTACTAAAAATTTAAGAAAAAATTGTTTATGTGCATTATTATTATTATTATTTGGTTTGGTTTCTTTCAAAAGACATATATATAGAGAGATATTTTCTTTTCTGTTTAAACATATTTTGGGTATATTATTTTACAATCTTATATATTTCTTAAATATAGGTGTATGTGTATATGTTTATATTGTATATTAAAAACTAATTATTATAATTAATTTGAGCTTGACAATCTTAGATTGTTTTTTTTTTTTCTTTTTAATTTAGTACCTTCTTTGTCTTAATAGAGTATTTAATAGAAAAAAATAAAATACAAACAGTGAGAGTTAAAAAAAAAATATATATAAATAAATTACAAGTTTATAAAAAATTAAATATTTTATATTTAGTTTATTGTTTGTAATGTAAATGGAAGAAATATTTAAAATGTTTAGTTTAAAATTCTAAGATAAATTTTTCTTGGGAATAATTGTTCTATAAATAGTAAATTTATTGAAATTTTCCTATAAAAGAAATATAAGCATTTCCTAAGATATACCTTTATGAGATTTGTTTATAAAAAAGTTATGAAAGATATTATAGAAAGTTTAGAACATTTATGATCTTACTATCATTTATTCCTACCAAACTATTAATTATTTTTATAGTTTAACATCATATTCTCTTAAAAAATACCTCGCTTTTTCTAATGATAAATATTTTATGCATTTATTTTATTCAATATTTTGACTTATATCAATATCTTGTCATAGGACGGCGGTGGTGACTCTTCCAGTGCTGTTATATCTTCTTTAGCTTTAGTCTCTGGCAGCAATATAGCTATATGATATGGTGGCGGACCAGCCTGGGCATTAATATTTATACTTTGTATTTGTTCCTGCTGAAACTCATGCAGACCCGTTATAACAACATCATCTATTGAATTAACCATTGAACCTCGGGCTGCTACATCATCCATACTACAACGATCCCTAGTTTGATCTCGGGAATTTGAGCGTGATGATGTGGTTGAAGCGAAAAGTACCCGTGGTACTTTACAAATCGATACAAAACAAAATGCAAATACAAAAGTGGCTGTTAGTAACCAAAATAGTCCCACTTCGAATTTAGTGCCATGATTATCGAAATAAACTTTAATGCCGACTATAAAGGCAATTGCTAAGACTAAGGAAGCAAAAATACCACACTTGAGATGTAAGGGAAGAAATTGTAAATCGGTACTTTCTATAGAACGGGTAGTGCGACGTTGTCGATTGTGTTGAGACTGGTGATGATGGTGGAGTTGATTGGTGCTTGTAGTGGTGGTGGTGGTAAGTGCAGAATTATTATAGGTGGTACGTGGATTTGTTGGGATATTGTTGTAGTCACAGACAAGGCCCGACGAAGACATATTGGCAGCCGTAAGTGAACGATTGAAAGAGGTGACAATTCGGGGTGACGTTTGGTGATAGAGTTCAGCGGAGAGATTGGCAGTTTGATTGGGGCTAAAGGATAACAATGAAAATTGATTAATGAAAATTTTTATTTTCAAACTTCTCGCAAATTTTCTATAAGAAATCGCAAATTTCCCATAAAAAGAAAATATATCGAAAAAAATATAAAAAGAAATTTTAACGAGAATTTTCTTAAAAAAAAAAATTATCGAAAATTTCCTTTAAAAAGAAAATTTATCGAAAATCTCCTATAAAAAGAAAATTTAACGAAAAAATTTAATGAAAATTAAATCCTTTAAAAAAGAAAATTTACCGAAAATTTTCTATAAAAATAATATTTATATAAAAATTTCCTTTGACAAGAAAATGTATCAAAAATTTCCTTTGAAAATTTCCATTTGAAAAGAAAATTTATTGAAAATTTCCATTTAAAAAGAAAATTTATCGAAAATTTACTTTAATTTATCGTAAATATGCTATAAAAAGAAAAATTTCTTTTTTTTTCTCGTCAACCCTCGTTTATTATTATCATTCACTATTCATTTAACAAACATACCTTTGATGTTGTATTCCATGTTCGTTTAATGTATTTAAGGATGTTTCTAAAGATTGTTGTAATTGATTTGTGGTTACAGCAGCAGCTGCTGATGCTGTTGACATTGTATTGTGTTGTAATGTGTTGGTGGTAGTGGCGGTGGAACAAGAAATATTAGTAGTTGATTGTGGTAACTGTATTTGGGCCTGCTGTTGTAGGTGCGTTAGTGCTGAAGTTGTTGTGGTTGTAGGTGGTTGTTGTTGCTGTTGTAATGTTGGTTGATAAGTTCTCACCGACATATTACCAAATTGTGGATGACGATAACGTTGAGCATGCTGTTGTTGTTGTTGTTGATGATGCGCTCCCGTAGTTGTAGTTGTTGCATGGGAAGCGTTAATTAAAGATGAATTTAAATTATTACCGGTAGGTGATGTTAGATTGTTATTGCTAGAATTGGGTAAACCACAAGTGGCAGCTGAAGTGGTGGTCGTTGGTTGATGATGATGGTGATGTTGACTTCCGGTTGCTTGTTGTCGATTGTTATTGTAATAATGATGAGAGGAAGTTACATTTGATCTAACGAAATTACGATTTGTTGGATGATTCGTAGAGGTGGTAGCGCCGGCGGTATTACTATTGTTGTTATTATTGCTCGTTGTGATAGTCATGCTATTGCTGCCGCCACCACCACCACCACCAGGATAATTGGTGGCACGATATTGGCCACTATTAGCCGAAGTAGCCGCATGTGTGTGATGATATTGAGCTGCTGCTGCCGCTTGTTGCTGTTGACGGTGGACTTGTATACCCGTACTGTTAGAGGCAGCTAAAGACGAATTGACTGTGGAAGAGGATGAAGATGATTTATGGCCACCACTACGCCTAGGTGGATGACCAAAACTTAAACCTGAACCTCCAGTATGTAAAGAGGCCGCTACCCTTGATCTACCAAAACCACATTGTGGAGAACGTTTATCAATCCAAAAATGCATTATAGTGATTGTAGGTTTCCGTTGTTAGAGGTGTTTCAAACTGAAAGGAAATGAAAAGAATGGATACTTATTTTAAAAAGACAAGTTCAATGATTTTTTTTAAGGAAACAAAGGGAAAATTGTTTAAAACAGGAAATATTTGAACAAAAAATTCAAAATAGAAAATTTATTTTAACAAAGAGCTTTGAATGTCCTTTGTTAAGGATATTTTAGTCGCCTTAAAACTTTAAATAAACTAATAAACATGCAAACAAACTAAATGTAATAAACACTCAACAATATTTATACAACTGCAGTAAGTTTACTCATAAAAAAATGTTCGTANTTTAAAACAAAAAACTTTTACAATCCTTTTTAAAAAATTTAAATTATTTAGGTAACGGTATTTAAGATGTGACGGATAAATATAAATGTTTCATTTATATTTATCATTTATTTATTTAAGGAGTGCGATCGAAAAAATCTTAACATACAAAAAATTCAGAAACTTGGAACGATTGAAAATAGAATTAACATTTTTTTAATTGAAAATATACTAGAGATCATGGAAAAATATAATTTTTAGTCTTCTAATCACTATTTATAAACACCCAACAAAAAAAATTTACTGACTTGGATGCAATACAACTGACGGAAGCAACATATTGCTTACTTAATTGCATAAAGCTTCCGAAAATGCAATAGAGTAAGTTGTAGATGATGTTCGAAATAAACTTTCCCTTACAATAGTGCTCCGCATAAGCAAAAAATTGCCATTCCATTGCTTCTAGGCGGCTCATCTCGAACAAAAGTCATGCATTATAAATGCGCTTTAGCAATGCTTATATTATAATTCTCACAATTGCAGAGCAGACTTTTATAATAAAACATTACTGGAGCGCATTTATGATGCATGATTTTTGTTCGAGATGAGCCGCCTAGAAGCAATACAATGAGATTTTTTTTTTTTGATTCTTCGGAGCACTATGGTAAGGAAGATGTTTTTTGTGCAGAATCCATAACTTACTGTATTGCATTCTTGAATATAGTCGCTTTATGTAAAGCATGCCTATGCTTCAGTAAGCAGCTTTTTTTGCTGGGGGCAATTGTAGACCTATAACTTTTCCATTTGAGATTTAATTAGTGTTTCCAGTTACTATTTGGAAAGTCTGTCCATACTTTTAAAATCTCCATATTTATGGAGCAATCTCTTTGGGTACTGTTTCAATTCTTTTTACATAAAATATCCAATATCTGCATGGTCTTAGCTCCAGATAATTAGGAGAATTGGACTTTTTCTTGGTACAAAAACTATGTAATGTTTTGGTAACACTGCAAGAGCAGTTTAGTAAGTAACGAGATACTAAATCCAACTCAAATAGAATGTAGTACTCATTGAGGTCTAAAACTCAATCTTTAAACTGGCGCGGATCAGCCAGAACTTTTGGGGGGAGGATAAGAGTTTTAATTTTGGGGAGGAAATTTTCATTTTTCCCTCCTCGTGGATCCGTGCCTGATCTTAACATATCCTTGAGAATCATCAATATAAAAATTTTGACCGGAAAGGTACAACGAAATCTGTCAGTATATAAGTTATATCGAGCATTTTACCACATGAGGATTTTTTGTATAAAATTTGGTTTTAAAAGGACGAAGGCCTCAGTAGCCAGTTCCTTATTATATATTGATATGTAAATTTATTTACTATTAATAATAAATAAATAAATAAAAAAATAATTGGTTTTAATTTTCGTGCCCTATTCTTGCCTTCAAAATTTTTTTGCAGCATTCTAGTTTTGAACATTTTGGACTTTATATGTTTTCAACTCTGTATTAGCATTAATTTTTCGCAGCAAATAGCCTGAGTACTGAGCTGACAAGGGTGCTTTTCTACCAGATGTGTTTGGAATTCTTTTCAATATGCTTTCAATTTTCTAGGCCTTCAAAATATCATGTGTACCTTATTCTCCCCGAACCATGATCCCTATCAATGGTCAAATTCTTCTGATACTATTTAATAACAATGGATACAGTGTGACAGCAAACATTTAATTCTTTAGCCAATTATTTGTAGGACCAATTTAGATATATTTTTCAAAGTTAACTAAGTCAACAATAATTTTAAATATTGCTTCGGAAAAAATTATGGGGCAGATCGTGCGTTCTTCTTATTTATTTATTTATTTATTTATTTATTTATTTATTTATTTATTTATTTATTTATTTATTTATTTATTCAATAAATATTTACTGCCGTTGAAGAGCTTTAAATGTGGTCGTAAAATATATATTATAATATACATATATGTATTTGGATTAGTATTTTTTAGAAGATAAAGCTAAAAACTGATATTCAAATTTGTTCCATTATAGCTCATTCTGCGCTCTATCTATCCCATCTGAAAACACAATATTATTAAAGCTTAACATCTCTTCATTTAATTGGTCAAATTTCAAATAGATCGATCCATTCGTATAATTTAAAAATGTAAAATTATTCACACTTTATTTTTTACTAACATTTTTTCTATGAGTTAGCCAATTTACACAAATTTAACGCACCTATAGACACAACAACAGCAACAAAAACACATACATACACATTGCCACACAGGAAAATAAATCAACATGGCAGTTTTTTTTTTTGCCAAAGAAAAAGAGCGAGAGTAACAAAAATAATAAAAAAACAAACCGTTATAAGTCAAATGGAAATTTATGTTTACTAAATATTTTGTTGTTGCTGGTATTTTTATGTTGATTTTTTTTTAATCCCAACAAGGTCAATGAGCACTAACAAGCCAACCACAAATTTATAAAAAAAAAACCCATGAATTAGGATATCATATAATAGACATATCAGAAAAATCTACTTCCTTAAATAAATAAAATATTTACAAAAAAAAGTCTTTAAAATCTTTTTACATTTATTTTTTTTTTTATTTCACACTAATAGTTTTAGCCTTTTTTATTTCCAATAAATTTAATACTTGTCCCTTAAGGACTATTATTTATTTGTTAAAAAAAAATCTTATTCCCCAAATGTCTCCAAAACAACCAACAAAAAAGTGTTTGTTTTATATAGTGTTTACCTTTTTTAGTGAAATAATGAAAAGTATGAACTTTATATGTTTGTTTATATTATCTTATTTATCTTAAACATGTCTTTGTTATCTTTAATGTTGAGTTCAGAGGTCACAGATCTTTTAAAGCGTGAAAATTAAAGAAAGAACAATGTACTTTTTAGAACAAGAAATTATTACACTATAAATGTAAAAAGTTTTGCATTGAAAATTATAATATATGTTTAAAAAAATTACATATAATTTTTCTAGAATATATTAAACAAAAGAATAGTTTTAAATTCATAAAAAAAACTATATAAAGATCTAAAATTACACTAATTTTACAGTTTTATAAAGATTTCCATATGAAGTCACAATTAAGACTTTTAAGATTTAACTTTATTCAGGGCTGTATAAGGACTTAAAATTATTTGAAGCTTTTTTTTAGTATTTATCTTAATGTGCATATAAACTGTAATAAAAAATTTACTAAGTGAGTTATCATTAATTATGTGGAAAAACGCCTAAAAAAAATTTATTATTTTTATAATTAAAAAAACTATCCATAGAATTTTATATTTTTGACTGATTTTTGAACTACTGGAACCCTAATACATCAAATCTATATAGATGTTATTCAAGCATTATTTTACTGTTGACCTGTGTTATTAAAATCAAGTCAATAAAATAAATAAAAAAATTAATTTAAAATTGACATTTTAAGAATAATTCTTAAAAGTGTTGACCACTTAAGCGGTTCAGAGATGAAATCAGTGTTTGACTTAAAATTATTTGAAGCTTTTTTAGTATTTTTCTTAATGTGGCATAGAAACTGTAATAGAAAATTTGCCAAGTGTTAAGGCTATTAAACAAGACAATTAAAAAAATTCGAAAATATGAAATTATTTATCAAAATTATCGATTATTAATATCAAGTCAATAAAATAAATAAATAAATAAATAAATAACTAATAAAAATATAAAAATTTAACTTAAAATTGACATTTTGAGATTAATTTATTTTTAATTTTACTTTAATTTCTTAAGGCTTAACTATGTAGTTACGGCTAACTGCTATTAAACACATAAATGATATTAAACCAGTCGTTGCATTATTTTGTTATTAAAACTTTAATTCAATATAATATTAGGGAAAATTAAAACAATACATTAATGGATTTAAAAATTAAAATTTCCTGTCTTATAAAATATTTAAATAAGAATAAATCAATCGACAAAATGTATTAACGTACTTCGATACTTTAAAGTTCAACATTTTTCATCTTAGAAGTTTTTCACATAGAGGTTTGGCGTACTGATTTGGTTTCGTTCCATATAAATTCGTGTATTTTACTACACCTGTCAGTGCAAGTTAAAGCTAAAGTATTCTATGTAGTTCATCTATCCATCGCTGTCTAATACTTCAATATCAATAACGTTGAGTCTACATTAGAGAAATTTTTAGTATCAGATAATTTTTTATCTCTTTCAATTATAGGGAAAACGAATATCATAACAAACTATATACATAAGAGAAATTTTTATCAAGACAAACGTCATATTTTTGTTTGAGTATGAGATAATTTTTTATCTCTT
>MINK01190605.1:0-10001 GCA_001735545.1 Phormia regina | reverse complement strand
AAACAACCCTCTACAATTAGGGTGTGACAATGACAAGTTTTTTTTTTTTTTTTTTTGAAACATGTTCATTTCATTAGGGGGTGGTTACTCACACGCATTTTAAACACTCGCATAACATACAGCAAGAGCTGTGATATTTGACTGAACAAGTAGTGGGTGTTATTGGTATAATGTGACTCAAGGACATTTATTTATTCGTTTATTACGAACAACAGGTCAGACGGTGGCAATAATGATTGTGATAGCTATTGCTAACAACAAAAATAGAATAACACAATTTTTAAAAGCTTTATGACAAGTTGTTGCAATAAAATAAAAATAAACTACAACAATTATTGTTATTAGCCATAATAAACAATAGCAGCAACAACAACATCAGTATACTGAAAATTCAAGAAAATTTGATAATTTAAACAGAGAAAAAGGTGGGGTAAAATATATAATAAAAAAAGAAACAAACATCAGCTAGAAAAAAACAATATAGACGATTTTTATGTGTTTGAGGGAGGATCCTGGAAAAAAAGGTTTCCCTGCTGCTGCTACTCTTATTTCCGATTTCTTTTTTTGGTTTCTATAAAATAAACAAACAATTAATTGAATAAAAGAAAAGAGAACATTAAAGAAATACACAATGTATACATACATATATAACTATAAATATAGGTAAGAGTATATATGTATGTATTGAAGAATAAACCCTATAAATGAAACCCTTCAATCAATGTCTGCCAAGTTTTGTAGATTTTAGGTTGTATGTCTGTTTGTTTTTATGTAGGAGTGTGTATATACGTCTGTATGTGTATAATTTTTAATTTTTTTTCTAACAACTAATTTTTGTTTCCTTGTATTTCTTTTTATTACTCTTTTTTTTTTTTTTCTTTTTCTTCATTGCCAATAATCATTGACAACCACACCTTCAATTTTGCACTGCTTGTTTATGTGTTTATATATGTATATACATAAGTGTGTATGTGTGTTTATTTGTTTGTATGTGTAGTCTGCCGTAAAAGAAAAACAAGTTTAACATTTAATGGTTCAGTGGAAATAGTTGATATTTTCTTATATGTTGTGTTAAACTTTTGTTTTTCTCTTTTCGTTGTTTTTGTTGTTTTATAAAAATATATATAAATTTCATTGTGTGGCAATAGCAACAGAAACAATAACACTAATATAAAATAAAGAATGAAAAACAATAGCAACTACAACATCCACACCTTTCTTTTGTAAGTTGTCTTTACATTTTAACTCTTAAAAACTAATCGAAATTGGCATTTCAATTACAAAATTGTATCAATGAATGAATGAAAAAATGTATAAAAAATAACAAACGTTGAAAACAATAATATGATAAAAAAACATGGTCAATATTGACGAAATATTGTGATACTCTATGCCTGCATGTAAAATATCATAAAATATCAAAATATTAACAGCATTGCAAAATATTTTATATACTTATTAATTAAATTAACATTTTAAAACATATTAGAAACCTAAGAAGAATCTTAGTTATACGACAGCAAGTCTATTGGGAATTAAATATTAAAATATTAGTCATATGAGCAATTTTCTAATTTGTTTAATTTTACTTTTTCCAAATCTAGATATTTTGNCATCATTGCANNTTTTGATTANNANNANAAAGGAGGANNNATTANTNTTNNAATTANAAAAANTCAACCGNTTTTTTTAAATTTTTGAAGNCGGCNGGATTTTNTACTCANAAAAATTNTGATTTTNGCATANANTTAAATAAAAAATAAAGTTTTGTATACAAAATTTTATTTGAGTTCATAATTTGCTACATAACTTCTGAACTAAATAAATGTCCAACAGGAAAATGCACAAGCATGAAGTAGAGTTATATTAAGATTATATAATTTTTGTGGCATTTTAAATATCGTTTTCGGTTTATTTCTTTTAGGTCTTATTTTGACCTTTGAACTTTCAATCTAAAGTAAACGACTATCTATGATTTTTAAAATGAATGTCCTTAATTTTAAAACTACAGTAAAATTTCCTTTTCATTTTCTATAGCTAAGAAGTTCTTAATAATTGGATTTTATTTTTGTTGATAACTTCTAAGCTAAATAAGGCTTCAATTTTAAATTTTATAACCCTATAAAGAAAAGTTTTAACTTTTATATCTTCAATTTTGACCTTTAGTATAATTTATATTAATTTGTGAATAAAAAACAAAACTTATGGTTTAATCTTGTTTTATTTGTAACAAATTTGTCTTGATGATCAATAAATAGAAACTATAATTCTTGACACTTTTGAGTTTTTCTATTTTTTTATTTTGGGTACTTTTGGATACAATTTCAATTCATTTCAGAAAACGGACTTAATATCTTCATAACATTTTGGGTTGTTGAAAAGTAATGTAGAAATGACTTGGAGCTAATTTCAGTTAGAATTTAAAAAAAAAAAAATAGACAAGTAGCTTTCGAGATATGTCATAATGTAAAACTAAAATCAGTTAAAAATAAAGTGAGTTATAGACATATTACTTATAAACATCGTGCATACGAATTAATTCAGTAATCAGTAAAAGTTTTTTATATGATACAGCTAAAGAACGAACGATTAAGTGTTAATAATATAACATGAATATGTTCAAATTAAACTCTGCCTATTGAAATCTTAATGATAATCGCCAAAAAATTACCATCAAGTTGAAGCAATTTCGCTATCATCATTCAATATATTTTCTAATAAATTTTTTTAACGAAAAATATGAAAAAAGCGTTGGCGTAAATTAGTAATGTAGATGCCACCGTGGTCAACATTACTAATTTTTTGTACAAATGCAAATAAATTATTTCTTTAATAATTCAGAGTGATTAAATGGTTGATAATATTTAAGGCAAGTTTAAGGGCCTTATTTTATGACTCACTTAAAAAATGTTCATGTAAATTGTTTTTTGTTTTTTATAAATTTGTATGGAAATTTTTTCAAAGTGAGTTGAAGGGATTTAGGAAATAAGGGGGTAAATATACAAGAAAAACTTTCAAAAATTTTCAAAAAATCAATTCTAATTTCTTTGCTATATCTAAGCAAAAGAAAAGTAGCTTTAATTGGGGAAATCCTGAGACTCCAGGTTTTTTTTTTTTTTGCTTAATTTGTGGAAAATTTTTTCCTGGCAATCATCATTTATAGCTTACGTCTGATAACGTAATTTGTTTACTTATGATTTTTTGATCCCTGTAAACATTCCAAAAACTAGTTGCTTTTGATTTACCCAAAATAATCAATATAAGTAATATTAAGGAAGTACGTTTTTACTTTCAAATTATTAATAGCTATACGTTTTCATAAAAAGATATATTTTCAAATACTTACTTCTTACTAAAAAATGAAAAGAAATATTGGTTTATTTCGAATTAAATATAATTTACTTGCAGTGATAAAAATCAAAAAGCTTCTTCAGTGAATAGTTATCAAAAAAACCACATTTTCTAATGCCAAATTTCAAATTATTGACTTCTGGTTACTTGGCAATGAGATATATATTTTGTCAACTCTAGACCACATATATATTCAATAACAAAATAACATCCAAAGAAGTCAATAATATCCTGAATTTGTAATCCACATGTAGTGAATGAATTAAACATAGACTTATCATTAGAAGAGTTTCTCTTATTTGATAAATATTCACTGAATAGGTAGTCATATCTATGGTAGACTCTTAAGAATTTTCTTTTTATCATTTCAAAAAAATTAGCTTTAATTTGTATATATAAACATATATAATTTATTAATAAATTAATTTTCTTTAACAAATATTTAAGAAGATATGTTTGGATGATATTTATATTACTTTTTAAGTTTAAGAAATCGTAAACCTATTGATAAGTAGTCAAAATGTATTTCCTTTAAAATTACTTCTATTAATTTTTGCTGGGTAAGTATTATCTAGTGAAATAAAACACTAATATTGCATGTATGTGGAAACACATACATGCATAGATCACGAAATTATGATCCAAAAGCTTGCTGATATTTTGTAAATATTTTAAAGTATCTTTCATATAAATATCATTCATTCAACCAATTTCATCAAGCAAATGGAACATAAATTCAAATGGGTCTTTCTAATTCCTCAAGGAAATTGTTTAGGCTACATTCAACAATTTTACTTTTTTTTAATTTATTTATTATTTCTTTTATTGAATACCAAGTTCTACGATCAGTACAAATTATTTTGTATAGGGTACAAATATAAGAAATAAACTTTTAACCGAAAAAATACGTGCAATAATATTCCTATAAATAAAAGTAATAATTTTATTTTTTTATTTTTTATTTGGTTATAACTTTTTGGATAAAAACAAAAACATCAACAAACCAATTTGACAACAACAGAAATTAAAAACAAAAGGAAAAAATGCTTCGACAACTTTTATGACTGTGTTTTGCTATAACTTTTTTTTTTTGCCACTATTTTATTTCAAAAAGTTTAAGTCTGAGTTGCCAAATAATGGCTTAAGTTATACGAATATGACAGTGTTGTTGCAACTTTAACAAATTTCCGTTTCCGATGTTATTTTTTTGGTTATTTCAGTTGCTGTTGCTATTTTCATTACAGTTAACCAATTCAAAATATTTTGTTATTTTGCTATGTATGGATGGTATACATGTATGGGTTCTCAGTTGTATATAGAATGTGTATATTTGTAGTTTTATTTTTGTTATGTTGAGTGCTGAAGAGGGGAGGGTTCTCAGTTGGTGGTTGCCAAAAATATTTGTCGTGGCTTGTTTTTTTTTTTTTTCATTTTACTTAATGTGCCTTTTATTACTGTTAACTTTTAACGAGGAAACAAAAATATTTATGTAGCTTTAGTTGTTAGGCAAAAAGGTAAACAGCAAACCAGTCAGTAAGTTAACTAAAATTTGACATTTCCGATTTTTCATTTATATTATTGTTGCCCTTAAAGATAAACGTCAAAAGTATTATTACTGCTGTTGTTTATAAAAGCAGGAAGTAAGCATTTCAAGTTAAAGTGTGATTTTAATAATTTAAAAATAAATTTGAATATTTGAATTTTTTATGCTATTATAGCTTAATTTGTTTTTATTATAAATTCAACACTTTCAATGCCTATTGATTATGTTTATAGCTATTAAAATAAAAATGCATTTTAAATACGTTTTTTTTTTCTCTCTTTTAATCATAACAATCAAATATTTATTTTTTTATGAAACTGCATAAAGTTAATTTTAAATTTATACAATTTTTATAGGAAACCTTAAAAAATAGCTGGCTAAAAAAACAATTTCCAATCAATCATAATTCAAAACCAATTAGAATGCAGTCATCCAAATGTTCATATATATAGATATATAGTAAATAGTTATACTTGTATAAACCTTATGAGTTCTATAATCCCAAATGAACAAAAATTTTAAAACTTTTACCGACATATATATAGTTTTGTATGTGCTCATATTTTATAAAAAAAGGTTTTATAAACAATATTTTTTACAGTTATTTATGTATGCAACAAAAACTAAATATAGTTAAGTTCTGATGATAATTAAGTTGCACTTTTTGTATGAGTGTATATTTTTCAATTGCTACGAAAGTTTTTTTTTCTTTTTTTATGAAAATTTTCCAAATAATACGAGGCTACAGGGATAAATTGTATTTTTTTTTTAAATTTAAACATCTTTAAATTAAGATATTTAACAATAATTGTTCATATATAATTGATGGTTGTTAAAAAGCTATATAAATAATTTTTGTTATTAACTGTCAATCAATATACAGTTTGATATAGGGTTAACCGAAAATATCAATATGACAATGACATCTAAATGTCAACATTTTCTCGATATCAATTATTTAAAAAGGAAGTAGATATTTTATACTGATTATGATAGATTACACAGAGCAACACAAATTCTGCGGCACACAGAGGAGTCCAATGCAAATTTTTTTGTAATAAATCTGTATCTCCAAAACTATTGCTCGGATTAAATTGAAATGTATGGAAAAGTTGCAGAGGAAAACCTAAGCTTTCAAAAAAATCGTCTTGTAGCCACCCTGTGATAACACGAGATAACCTACAGAGTGCCAAATTTGACTACATCGAGTATGTAAAAGTTTTAAAAAAAATCGTAACTTCTACAAATGAAAAATTGGCGAAAATCGGGTTTAAAACATTTTTTAATAATATTTGCAGGAGTGAAAAATTGCTATATATATTTTATACATTTATACATTTTTTTCATAAAATTTGTTATCCAGCATTCATTTTTGACCGGGCAGGAAGCAGTTTAGTGTCAAAACGTTCTAAATCTTTTTCTTCATAAAATATCATTAAGGAATTATAAAAAGTCTAGCTTGATATCTTTTTATTAATCGATAAAAATTTAACTTTATTTCAAAATTCATTATTTTCAACACATGTAGGGTGCAAACATAAATCAATTCAAAATTTCTTTATTAAATATTTATGAAGCCTTATCTTTTTAAATATATGAAGAAAAACATTATTTCTTTCTCGGAGTTTTGAGAAAAAAGAAATTAATATAAAAAAGCAATTATTTATACTAATTTCAGAGTGCTGACTTTGAATATTTTTCACGTGTAGACGAATTGAGATAATTCAAAAATTCTTTTAACATATTATTTTGAAATTTCTAAGATATTAGAGAATATTTTAAAATTTTTTTTTACCTCATATATCTCAGAACTTATTCCTGTAACAGGAAAGAAAGTCAGGCCAAAAAATAAAAAATTCAACTGTAAATATATTTTTAACTGTAAGGGATAACTTAAGTAAAAAGGTTATATTTTCTTTATTTTGCCAAAAACTTGACAGAAATATTAAAATCTTTAAAATCGGACTTCATTTGTAGAAGTTACGATTTTTTGAATTACATAATCGATGTTGTCAAATTTGACACCCTGTATTATCATAGGGTGACTACAAGATAAATTTTCTGAAAGCTTATGTTCTTCTCTGCAACTCTTCCATATAGTTCTTTTTAATCCGAGCAGTAGTTTTGGAGATACAGTTTTATTACCAAAAATTTGCGTTTGACACCACTGTGTGATAAAATCATAAAAATTGTATATCCTCCGGGTGCAAAGACCTTTAAAATTAAAGAATATCCTTTATATCTTTAGACATTCTGAAAAGATCTTTACTTTTGCATAACTTTGCTGCGTATTATTTTATTCCGATGAGATGTAACAAGTTTAATTGATTTTCTGGAATGAGGATTATATGGATATCATGTTCAATTACGGACCTAATATTGTGAAATTATATATAATGATTTATATTTGTATAAAATTCATAAATAATTAATTTAATATTTACCTTAGCAATAATTCAAGTTACATATCTGAAAGATATGATTAATAATGTACCGATCTCTATAAAAATTTTGTACAACGATTTTTACTTAAAAATCAACTTATTCCTATTTTTATTTTATATATTTAGTTTTTAATGCAACTTATAAATTAATAAATTGACTAATTTTTGAATAATATCATTGATTTTGATGAAATATGTCTTATTTTATATGCAATATATTTAACCTTATGATTAAATAACAAAAGTTTTAATTTTTGGCAGATTTGAATGATTTTTTTGACAAAAAAAAAGATTTTGTCTAAACTAAGGCTGGATATATCTACAACTTATAATCGTATATAATATTAAATTCTTAATAATTAATAATACCTTGTATCCGAATTGACCAAAAATACCGAGCGCGTTTTTTTTTATTATTGTAGCTCTGTGTTATTGATCCTTATCCACTTTATCAAACATACCTCGTTGTTTAATACAAGTATTATTAAATAATGTTTGAATTTAATAACTAACAAAAACTGACTAACCAACCAACTTTAAAAATTGTATTTAAATTATAATCTCATTAGTTTTTTTTTTTGCTTTCTCTTGCTCTTTCTCTCTCTTTTGTTATTTTAAGTTTTATGGGTCAGCTGGAGAGTGCTTAAAAAGGATGAGTATAAATTTTTTTTATTAAAATCTCCATGAAAATCAATTGAACAAAAGATTTATATTTATCGTCTACATATAAAGTCATAACATATTTTCACTTTATTTCCCTTTTGAAAATATTTTGATGTGAGTTCTAAAATGTTTTTTTTATTATTCCTGTTATGTTGCACTGGTCACGATTCTTCAAATTCTTATAGAGATGAAAAAAAAAACAGATTTTTTTGGTTTATATATGTTCTTTTGTTCCTTTGTTATACCCTACAGCAGGAAATAAATTATAGATTTAGTTGTGATTTGTGGACTAAGAGGAAAAGTGTAGGTAAAGGAATTTTAATAATTTTTAAAAAATTTAATAACATTAAATGCTTACAAATTAAGAAGTTTTTAATTCTTGAAGCAATCTTTAAATAGTATAATGAAAATTAAATCCAAATAGTTAAATGTATATTAAAGTAACTTGATTTACATGGGGACAAAAGTAGTGGTAAATGTACCTTCTAAATTTTAAACTTGTTATGTTATAAAGAAAAACCGAACACATACATGTTGGTAACCAAATTAATCAGTGTCATTAGTACATATTTTCCGTAAAGTTTAAATTCAACACAATATAATTCAATTATGTTTAAAAATTGATACAAATGAGATTAATTTGACCACCACTTAGTATTACTAAATTACATTATGTTTATTAAAATTAATTACAAATTAATACATTAATTATAACAAAAACATACACTGTAAATTATCAATGTGGCCACAAACGTCATGGATTCGGGACTGTATTTTCCCCTTAGTTTAGTACTAAGAAATTTCGGTTTTGTTATTTCGATTCTGTGTGTCTAAATTAAAAAGTGAAACAAAGTCTAAAATTATTCTAAAATTAAAAAAACAAAATACAAATAAATTCATATATTTTAAAAAACTTCAATTGGATATCTTTAGACTTTTCATAGTCCAAAAGTAAATCATTTAATATCGTAAAAGTTCTTCAAACAGCCCCATAGTAGAGTCAAACGAAAATTTTCTGGTAATAAATTTGTATCTCCAAAACTACTACTTGGATCGAATTGTAATATATGGAAGATTTATAAAGGACGACCCAAGCTTTCAGTTAAATTAATTTGTAGTAACCCCATGACAACACGAGATTAGTTACAGGGTGTCAAATGTTACTACCACCTAGGGTATGTAAAAGGTACAAGAAATCGTAACTTCTACAAATTAATATTTCTCCAAAAAGCTTGACAAAGCAAAGAAAAAAATTAAAAAAATATTCATACAAATTATCTATAACGATTAAAAAGATATTTACGATTGAATTATTGTCTTTTTGCTTCGTATTTATTTCGTTGTTCAGGACTAAAACCTGAGGCAACTTTTTTAAAAATATCGGAATATAATCCGAAATAATACATTGAAAATTTTTTGTATCTCTTCATCTAGACATAAATAAGTCAGTATTCCGAAATTAGTAAGAAAAAGCTCAAATATTAAATTCGACTCAGCCGAATCGAAAAAAGGTGGGCGTTAAAGCGGGCGTAACACTCCCATTTTTCGTTTCCAACTTCACATTGATCGTTGAAGTATTTGTGGATGTAAAGTGGGCGGATAAAGCACAAGTTTCCAAGAATGTATCGATCCTCAAACTATCTGCACAAAATTTGCTTTTCTATAAGAGATATCAGCAAAAACTGTGAAACTGTATTTTTAGTATTTAGCACATAACTTTTTCATTTATTAACAGATTTTGTACCAGTTCAATACCAAACAAACCTTATATAAGATAAATATTTGCACAAAATTTCGTCCCATAAACGTTGTCCCGTTCGAGCCCTGTTCTGCTTTTAGCAGTTGGACAGACGGACAGAATAACGGACATAGCTAGATCCCCTTAGAATCGAACCAAAACCCTAAAAATATACACTTTATGGGGTCTTAAACGGTTATTTCAACATATTACATAAGGAATGGCCCACATCTTTCCAATATACTTAATTTATGAAAAAGGT
>MINK01190601.1:0-11940 GCA_001735545.1 Phormia regina | reverse complement strand
CATCACAAGTTACCAGTAAGTTATACTCGAAAGCAAAGCAAAAAAAAAAAAAAACAACACAAAAAACAAGATTTAATTGTGTGAATCATTTTTCGATTATGTTAAAGGTAATTTGATTTATATTAATTGCATTTATTTTTGTTTTTTATTTGTAATATTAGGCCAACAATTAATTGCTTATATATCACAACATGGTCTTCATGGCGAAATAACATTTCGTCAAGTCAACTCTAGTCATGTAGAAATAAATTCAGATCTTGAGACTACGCTTCAATATCCCGATCAAGTTTGGAGTTGGTCGGTGCGAAAATTTCCCGTTGACTACACGAATACCGATACAAATGAACGTTGTGAACTGGAACGTTTGGGTGATGTAGTTGTTACGTTCGATGAAGATTTAGAGTATTTAATATTACCCGGAAATGAGACCTCGACGTGGTGGAGGGAAATGCAACTGATAGGTAGGTATGGGTGTGAAATTTTACTGTAACACTGAATAATAAAATCAATTCCATTATGGTTACATTGATAATTTATTTATTTTTAACAAATTTAATAGAATATGTAATAATTCGACATCAAAATGGTATCAACTTGATACGAATTAGGTAACATTCTAATTTTTAGTCAGGCAATGTTGAATATGAACATATATTTTTTCTAGGTAAAGATTAGGTTAAGAAATTTTGATAATTACTTAAAGCTACGGGGAGGGAAAAAAAGGAAATTTCCCTCCCCAAAATAAAAACGATAAATGTGAAATTTATACTAAATCATACAATTTAAGGAAATAGTTAAGACAATCATTATATTTTCCTCCCCCAAAAGCTTGAGCTGGATCCGCGGCTGCTTAAATGAAAGGGTAGAGCTATTCTTCTCCTTCTATTCTCTAGCAATGTTATAGTATTTAGTCTAGTCTATAGATTAGTATGTAATATAGTCTACGGAACTAAACAAGAACTGATATTCTTCCTTTGGTCGTCCTTACCTGGGATCAATAGCTTAACAAAGTATGTCAGCGATTATTCCCGGACACTCTCTTTGATTGATACACTTTTCAGTCCTTGGTTGAATTTGTGAAAATTTAAATAACGGAAAAGACCATTGTTGTTAAAATACAGTCTTAATGTTGCCTTACTTTACTTATTGATAGACATAAGAGATAAGGAATCAATAGGTGATTGTCAATAGTTTTCCTGAACCGTAGATCCATATAGAACATATATTAATTATAAAATTTTTTAAAAATATCTTAAAACTAATAATATCTCATATTATTAAAATAAAACTTCTGCATCTTTGTTTTGTAATCTTAGGCGACAAAGGTATCTGGGGTAAGTCCCTTGTACTAACTGAAGTCACAAGAAATGTTCGTGTTTGTGCCACCATCACCACCATACAAATGAATGTAGAACACATGGCTGAAGCTCGTTTTAATACTCCAATTGCCGGTTCAGTTTACTTCCGTTGGTTAGCTCCAACAGATGGTTCTTTGGGTGATACTCTCATTTATTCGGATCTATATCATATACAATCCCAGCCTGCCAATTCGGATCCCACAAAACCAATGACAAAACATCATTGGAAAATTTTTGTTACGGATATCTTTAAATATGATCATCATCGTACCGAGGATAATTGTAATTTTTTGCAATTAGTTTTTGATCCATCCGGTGAGGGTGAAGGACGTAGTATTGGTGATTTAGATAGTCGTTTGGGTAAGATACGTGTGGCAAAGAATGCTTTAAGAGTTCCTCAAAAAGTAGTGTTTCGTGATGAGAAGTTGGCCCTATTGCCCTCTGACTTGACAATACCACATCGTACTTTATATTTGGTTTTATTCGATGATCAACATCCAGAAAATTATTTGGCTTGTACCAAGATAAGAGATGTTAAACAATTGAATTACAAGTAAGTTGAACTGTTTCGAAAAAAGAAGATATCATGTACTAAAATCAATAATATTTCATTTATAGATCTTTTATTAATCACGAAGGCATTAATGGAGAAATTACCATGACTCAACGTTCAAAATTTGATCCCACATTTCTCAATTTCTCTATTAATACTGCCGGGGAATATGCCCATCATATAGCTCGTAAATTTGCTGAAGATGTGGCAGCCTTTCGTATTCACACTCTACCACCAGTACCCCTCAAAATGGGTAAATCAGACTACTGTGACTCTACAGGAGCCCTTTACAATCCCAGAGAAATTGAAAAATCCACTATACCACCAGCTGGATTTGGTACACAAGATCAGTATCCTGTGGGAGAAATAAGTGGCAAATTGCAAAGTCGTAACAAAAAATACTATCATCATTCATTTTTGCCGGGAGCTAGTTCGGAGTTAAATGGTTTATATTGGGATGTTTTCCTACCCTTACAGGGTTTAGATAGTATAGCATATCGCAGTTTAGTGATTTATCATTACAATCGCACAAATTTAGAAAACATTACAGAGCAGATATGGAGTTGTGGTACCATAAATCAATATCAAAAAAATGGTTATCAAAAACAGATGTTCACCGCTCAAGTCCTATTCAGATATCCCATAGTGGGTAGAGTATTATTTCGTCAACCTGCAGAAGAGCCTTGGCAAGATACAACTGTGATCTTTGAATATATGATACATGCAGATGGTTCTACACAAAATAACACATTCTCCCATCGTTGGGCTATACACAGTAGTGCTCCGGGAAAAGATTTCTATGATTGGCAAAATCGTTGCATATCAACAGGCAATGTTTTTAATCCCTATAAAGTGGATTGGGGTAATCGTTCGGTGGATGATTTCTGTAGTCCACGTTTGCCTGCTATGTGTCGTATAGGGGCTTTAGATACGAGAATTGGAACACTGAGTATAGCGGGCAGTAAACGTAATGCTCAGGAAATAAGTCGCTTGATATTTACAGACACCAATTTGCCCTTGTCGGGAAGACATAATATTTTGGGTAAATCTTTAGTTATTTATGATGATTTTGGTCCTAAGGCTAGAGGTGAAAGACTGGCGTGTTCAATGTGAGTAAGATAAATTAAAAAGAATCATTAAAATATCTCCAATTTAAATCATTTTAGTATTATTGGTCATTATCGCCGTAAAGTTGTAGCTAAGGATTGGTATGCAAATGGTGATGAATTGAAAGTTTCGGGCAAAGTAGAAATTACCCAGCAATCTGAATACGACATTAGTAACATTGAAGTACAATTTAAGGGTTTGGAGGAAAATAGTGGATATCATATACACATGGTATGTTGGATGGTAGTATAATGAAAATCCTTTATTGATTTCTTATATATTTTAGACACCTGTTGAAGCCAATTTAGCTTTTCCTTGCGAAGCTTCTACTCTGTATGGACATTTCAATCCTTATGGCATTAATCCTAAACAGTCTCCTCCTCCACGTCAAGGCACCACAGAACAATATGAAATGGGTGATTTAAGTGGCAAATTTGGCACCCTTGACTCTTTAACCCACTACGAAGGAGCCTTTAATGATACCAATTTACCCTTGTTTGGTGTTAACAGTATCATTGGTCGTTCGATAGTGATCCATAAGAAAAAACGTAATGCGCGTTGGGCTTGTAGTACTCTCGAACGTGGCTATTCTCCCAGTGAAGCTAGAGAGATACGAGCTATTGCTTCTTTTCATCATCCTACTGGTTATGCCTATGGTTATATTAAAATGACTCAGTTGATACATAGCGATGGCAGTCAATCGGATACAGTGTTGGAGGTTAAATTGAGACATCCGGGTAAAAATGATAGAAATATGGTATGTAATGTGACGAAGAAAAGGTATTAAATTAGAAACTAAATGTATGTTTTTATATTTTTTTTATTTTACAGACTCATAATCATAATTGGCAAATTTTTGTTAATCCTGTTGGCGTTGATGCTGCTGTTAAGCCAACAATTACACGTTGTGTTGCTGGTGGTTATGTTTGGAATCCATATTTTACTCAATTGGCTGATCCTTTAAATGTGAGTTGAAATTTTTATTCGTATGCAATAATACCCTACTGTGAGATTACAATTAAAACAATTCAAAACGAATCAATCGTTCAGAATCAAAAAGCAGGGTATATTTTTTATATAGTCAAAGCATTCGTAAATAGCTTTATTGTCTCTGTTTGACGGTACCTAAGTAGAGCTTGCTGTTATAAATGTGGTTTCATAGTGCCATTAATATCCAGTTCGTAGGACCATATGTTAATGCTCATAAATTTTGCTGTTGTCTCCATTTGGAGATACCAAAGCAAAGTTTGACTATAATTAGATATAAGCAGATTGACATACGCCGCTATACACATCAACAGCATTTTGTCGTGTCTGATTCATTTCGGTTTCGTTGAACCCTAAACTAGAATGTTTTCATCTTATGCATACAAATAAAAAATGATATCAGCTTTTTATTGATGATTACAGATGACATTTCAATGTTTAAATGAGAGAATAACTTTTATTTATTGTAGAGGTACTAATACACTGTTCTTTTTGTGCCTCTAGGGGCATAGGGGTTCAAAGGTTTCTCTGATAATTTCTGACTTAAATATCATATATAAGGGATTCAATTAATCGAAATCAGTTTTAACTTCATTTAAACTTTTGAAATCAAATTAGTTATACGAAATCCATACAACTTATGTAGTCTTTAGGGTCTACTATTGTGATTATCATATGGTTGTATATTCGACTATATCAAGTGTCTTATTTGCCATGAACTAACTAAATTTGGCAGTTTTAAGATGATATATTTTTGATTATTTATCATAGAGCTTATGAATTAAATTATATTTTAGCGTGATTTATATGAACGTGAGTGTGGACCTGATAATCCTTTACGCTGTTATGTAGGTGATGTGGGAGCACGTTTGGGCACAATAGGTAAATACATCTATCAATTTCTTATTAATAAATTTTATATATTTAAATACAACTTCAAATGCATTCTTATAAATTTATAGATCTTGGTGGTGAACGTCAAGTTTTTACCGATTCAAATTTCCCTTTGGAAAGACCCGTGGGAGCCATAGGACGTTCTATAGTTATATTCGGTCCTGATTATTCGGGTGAAAGATTTGCTTGTGCCAATATTGAACCAGATCATAATGTTATTAAATATATTAATTTACAAAAACCTCCTCGATTTGTGGTGTAAGTTGAAATTAATTCAAAAAAATATTTCTATAAATATGTTATTTTTTTAAATTAAAGCGCCCAATTTTTGGAAGAATTACGATCAGTTATGGGTATACCCGAGTGGATGTTAGATGTTGATGCACGCAAGACGAAAGAGTTACATGGTGGTAGTTGTATACAAATGATTATACATTTTAAGGGTCCCATAGCTCATCGTTTGGAATTGGATATGTCACGTTTAATTGCTGCTGGTCGTTTAGATGCTCCGAGTCTTTATATACCCGGTTATGTGAATACCAAACGTAAGGCTACGATTTCTTATAGAACTTGTGGTGTTAGAGATATTAATGAGAAACGTAAGTTTGTGATAATTTAAAGAGTTAAAGAATTTATAATTGATATTTTATTCTAATTTTTTTCATTTCAAATTCTAGGTAACAAATCATTTAAGGGCAGTTTTTCATCTAGCAGTTGTCATTTACTGCAACCAAAATTGTTAATATTCTGTGTTCTCAGTTGTCTAAGTGTATTTTTAAGAAAACTGTTATAAATTTGTTTTTTTAGTCATAAATATACTTTATAAGTAATAAAAATTATAAATAAATATGTATACAGACATATACATATAATATATACATATGTACGTCAAACGCATTATCTATGACATTTTGTTAGGGATGGTTTTTCTTCAACAGCTGTATTGCTTTGCCACTCAGCTGTCTGCATAGGAGTCTGCGTTCAACAACCACCTTGATAGTATTGATTTTCTTTTTCGCATTACTGTTATACATTTTACATTTATCCTGGCTGTATCCATATAAACGCATCGTGGTTTTTTGAAATTTCCATAAAATTCATTTTTAAGTTAAATTAAAGAAATCGGCAATAGAATTTAACAAATAATGAAATTAATCTATATAATTCCTATACTATGTTTAGTATCATTGGCAGCAGCTAATATTAGTGGGCCGTATTTATTTTGGGGTCATGAAAAAGTCATAAATCTACAACCCCGTGCATTAGTGGAAGCTACAGAAAATGATTTTTCAAATTTATTTCGTGATGTTAAAGCAATAGTGATATTTGTGCGTAATAATACAAAACGTTTAGATGGTATACAATATCCGAAATTTCAAAAGTTGGTAAAAGATAATGCTTGGACTTATTTGCCTCAACATTCGTTAGCAGCAGATCCTTTCAACTATAATGCCAATATAGAGGTAAAGTAAAGCAAAAAAAAATGTGTATAACATGATGTATGTAAGTAATTTTGGACATAAAATAAACTTTACAGGTTATTAATTTAAGTGGTTCGCCCGAAGAAAGTGATTCCGAAATTGTTTCTGGTTATTCGGATGCTTTGTCTATTTATGGTGAAGGTGAAGTTTTGGGTATTTTAGCTACGCGTGAAGAAGAGGCACATTTTATATCTAAACGTGAAGCTAAAGAGAGTGAAATTGATGAAGGTAGAAGTACTACTATTTCTCCTCCTACAAATGAAGAAACTGAGGAGAGTTTTATTTATGTAGCAGGTGGTAAGTTTATAATAAATATTTATTATATTCAGAAATTTCATTATGTTTTTTTTCTTTTAGGCAAAAAAGCTATTTTATATGTAAACTATGCTCCAGAACTGAATCTTACTTCGATGAATACCAGTTTTGTTTTAAAGGAACACAATAAAGAAATAACATTCGACGATCAAAGTCCCAAGGGTTATGGTCGTTTAAATATTATCTTTAAAGTGGGAGAAGAGAAATTGTTTATGCGCTTTAATTTTACTTTAAGTCGTGGTACCTGGTCCATGAAGGCCGTTGAAATTGAATATAGCGGTTATAAGAACATTTTAGCTGTTGTAGGCAATATGTATGATGTACCTTCGGCTCCTGTAGGTTTTTCGTATCGTTGTTCGTCTCGTGATTTATGGTTTACTAATGGCACAGATGTTTTAAAGATTAGTGATTATCAGGTGAGTTGTTACACTTTTTTTAAAACCAATTAAATTATTTAATTATTATTATAAGATTTGTTTTTACGAATGAATCGATTTATAAATTTTATATAAAATATTTAATATTCAGGCTCAAGTTCAATAATGTAATAATTTTTGTAGAATACAGAAAAATATTTAGCAGGATGGAATGCATGCGCCATGATCTTTTTCAGCATCCATATGCCTTTTAGTCTTAGTAGTAAAGGTTTTTCTTTTAACTCACCCTTCTAAGGAATTAGAATTCGTAACTTCATCACTTTACATATTCTAAATTCTTAAGTATTAAGTGGAAAAAACTTTAGCTAAAGCTATTTCTTACGTTTATTGTATTCTAATTATTAGACTATTGTTTTACTAGCTAACCGTTCGTAAGTATTCAGATTCTTATGTTATTTCTTTTATCTGTTACATTGTTGATTCTATACTAGAATTCCAACATACAAACAGTGTATTAGGGCGGGTCAAAAAAATCTCCCCCCTAGAATCAAAGAATGGTTAATTAGGTTTCCAGAAATGCAAACAATTTTTTTACCACGCCCCAAAATACCACCCTTTTTGTTTTTTTGTGTATAATGTCGCCATTTTAAGTCCGATTATAGATTTTGATATGACGGGGCTCACTTGCAGCAATTTTCCTGGCCGCAATTGTGACTTTGTGGACTAAAGAGGTTAAGAGAATGAAAAAGTTTAGTATTCTCTTCTCCTCTCTCTCTCTCCTATAAACTCAGAATTGCGGCAAGAAAAAATGCTGTACGTGAACCCGGGCTGTCTCGTCGTGAATGGTTTAACAACTGCTTAAAATTTCTCTTTGGTGATTTTTGAATCAGACATCAATTTGTAAATGTTACTTCTGGTATTTCGGATATATCCCTTTAATTTTCATTTATTTTCATATGTAATGAAAGACATTTATAAATATATTAATTTTTTGGTTTTAATCAGCTTATTGAGTTTATAGAAAATGGACCCCACATATCCCACAAAAGCAGAGGTATGGATGCTCAAATTAGTGTACTTCAGACATTTTTTAAACGCTTGGCAATTTCTTATATTTCTATTCTGATTTTAAATATTTAAAAAATTTAGTCGGGGTTCACACACAGCAATTTTTATTGCCGCAAATTCTGACCTTATAAAAGAGAGATGTAAAGCAATTTTTCTTGCCGCAATTCTGACTTTGTAGACTAGAGAGGTAAAAAAAAATGCAAAAGTTTAGTATTCTCTTTTCCTCTCTCTCCTATAAACTCTGAATTGCGGCAAGAAAAATTGCTGTGTGTGAACCCGGGCTTATTAAAGCATTCGATAATGTCTACAATAAAATGCTCAATTTTACAAGTTCTTGTTCCGTATTTATCCACATATACTTCCCAGTATTTGTGACACTTTTAATGTTATCAATTTACTAATAGCATTTGTTTTAGTATTTAAAAGAATAAAGAAAATGTGCGAATTTTAATTTTAATCATTAAATAATATAAAATTCTTGTTAAAAAAAGTTCTATTAATATTATTTATTAAAATTTTCTACTTTTAAATTATTGCTCATTTATATTTCTTTCTTCTTCTTTCTTCTTCTTTCTTTCTTTCTTAAAGGTACAACCTTGGTTAAATGGTGCCTCAGAATTCGGTGATGTTTACGATTGTGTTGGTTTTACCACAGCACCCATATGGGCTGGCGTTTTAGTCAGTCTATTTCTCTGTGGCATTTTGTCAATTGGCATTTTAGCTTTGATGGATATAAAGACACCAAATCGTTTTGAAAGTTCACGCAGCAAACAATTGACATTTACTGTGCAAGAATAAATAAAACAATAAATGAAATAAAAATAATTAAATAAATAAAAACTATAAATATCAATAATAAATAATACTTAAAAGTTTACTAAAATACTTTAAAAAAAAAATGTTTGTCCACATGGTGGTGGGCATTATAAAACCCCTGTTACTGTTGGCTTTGGCCGTGCAAATATTTCTCATACAATCATTATTTATTTGTATTGTTTTATATATTTATTTATGTTTATTTTATAATAATTAAGTTATAGTTATTTAATGTATTTGTTTATTTATTTTATTAATATTAGTCCTTAAAAATATTTAAAAATTTCTGTAATTTCACCTAAAACAAGAAACAAGTGAAAGAAAAATTCATAAAATAAAACAAATTGTTGCTAATTATAAATCTTTATATGCAAATAAAGATACATATTAAGAGATATGTATATAAATAGTTGCTAATTTTAAATCTTAATCTTATAGTTACCAATAAAATTACATACTCAACAACAATATTCATTCGTACTAATGTACTGCAAAAAGATATTAGTTCGAAACAAACAAACAAATAAAAAAAATCTTTTAAAATGTAGTTTTATTTCTATTAGTTTATTTTATAGTAATTGTTGTTGTTGTTTGAATTTTATTTCTTTTTTTACAATTTTACTTTCTAATTTGTTGACCAAATATGTACCACAATTACAACAACAAAAATATTTAGATGAAAAATACTTTTTTTTTCGTACAAAATAAAACTTTACTTTTTTTTACACGCCTTTAGCAGTTGGTGGCTCTTACATACGAATATACTAATTTAACATATGGGTGCTTCCGTATGTGTTAAGAAAATATTTCATTTAAGATATATAAATACTATGTGGTTACCTATTTACTTAACTATTTAATAGTTAATTATTTTAGAAGGTATTCTTTATAATAATGATTTTTTAATGTTAAATTATAGCTTGGAAATCCCCATATATTTATACTGAACAAAAGTGAAATGGCTCCATCATATATAAAAACAAAACCACACACATACACACTCTAAATACTTGAAAATATTAAGAATAAATAAATAATATTACAGCAAAAAAACACACTAAACATCAACTTGTGATAAAAATCATTTACTTAAAAAAACTGTTAACTGCGATAAAAAAAAAAACTAAACAAATACAAATACACAACCATGTCTCTAGTTTATAGATCAACTTTTCATTTCTATCAAGACTTGTATAAATAAATAAAATTTTTAAAAGGTAATTTAATTTTTCTTCTTTTCCAAAAATCCCCTAGAGTTCAGTTAGCAATGCTGGTTTTCCTTTTGCGTCTGGTGTCCTCCTCATCAGCAGCAACATCACTTGCAGTTTTCGACAAAAATACAACATACGACGAGTTTTTTTTTTCTCTCTTTTATTTTCCTTTTCTTGTAATCTTTGAACAAACTGACCAAATTACTTTCGTTGTCGTTTCAATAAAAAACGAAATTTCTTGTGCTACTTTTCTGGGGGATTATATTTGCGTTACATACTTCTACTATCCATCGAAGGCAAAAACAAGCAACCAGCGCAATTAAAACATAATAAACAAGTGGCTGGACCAGTGACTGCCTGTTTTTCTGTCCGTTTGTCTGGCTGCTAAAGTATAAAGCCGGCTGTTTAGTTTTTTTTTCTGGCAGGCAGTTAGATGAGCTTAGCTTGTTTTAAAGACTCTTGTCAGTCTGTGATAAATGTTTGCCATGATAATGAATATTGTGGCTTTAGAAATCCTATGGAATGTGCGTACCTGGCGAATTCAGGCGAAATATTTGAGCAAAATTATTATCAATTTACATTTTTTGGAAAAATTTAATAACAAAAAATTATATTTTCCAAGGTTGAGTAAAACGAATCGGGACCGCTTTTACACTTGGCTTCCTACAAACTAACGATTCAAAGTTTTTTTCATAACAATTGGTCGTTGGTAAAAAATCAGAAACCGTCTCATTTTTCTCAATTTTTAGGCAATTTATAATTTATATTCTCTTAACAAAAGATCAATTCTGTTAACATATATGGACCACAAATTGAAGCTCTTTATTAAGATATTAGCGTTTTAAATTTTTTAAATTTGGAAAATTTCATAAAAATATGAATTTTGGTAAGATTATTAGCGATGAAGCAATTTTTTTTTAATTTGAAGAAAAAAAAATATTTTTTAACGAACTTAACCCGGTACACTGCGCTATCCCTTTTTAGGCGATATCAAATATTTTCTAGCGTTTAAGAGTTTTAAAAAAGTGGGTATGACATCCAAACAAGATCTTTCATAGCCTATAACGACAACTTGCTCTGGTACTATACAAAAAAAAGTCACGAATTAACAAATATATATGAAAATAATTGATTCAATTAAAAACTTGCTCAAATTTGCACCTCTCACCAAAATGATTATATCAATTACTAAAAACAATAAAAAATACAAAACAAAAAAAATTGTTTCTAATTAATAAATTAATTAAATCAATCAATCAAGTCGATGATTAAATGAATTAAAATTGTGTATAGGAAATAAAATCATACTAAAATTTATTTTTTATTTTATTTTTTCATGAATATATTTATTAGATTTCGATAAAAATTTAAACATTTGTGTTAATTGAAAAAAAACGGTAATAATTTTTTCTGAGTATCTATGTGTCAAATTTCGTCAAAATCATTGCAACCGTCTAAGAGTTTTAAAAAAGTGGACGTAAAATATGGTCGTGACATCCAATCGAGATCGTGATTGATGCAAAAACAAACACAAATAAAATTACACTTAATTTTATAACACAGAAAAAATTATTACCGTCTTTTTTACAATTAACTCAGTTGTTTAATTTTGCAAAAAATTTAATAAATATGTTCAAGAAAAAATAAAATAAAAAATAAATTTTGGTACGAATTTTTTTCCTTTACACATTTTTAATTCATTCAATTATCTACTTGATTGATTTAATTAATTTATTAATTGGGAATTTTTTTCAGTTTTGTATTTTTTATAGT